>MU614789.1:11460-38076 GCA_025201725.1 Chytriomyces sp. MP71 | reverse complement strand
AAGAAGACACAAGTTAGCATCAAGACAGTCAGTGCGAAATTGACTTTGGTTGCACTTGAAGCATACAAGTTTGTTGCAGCAGGAGCAACATTGGAAATAGAATAGGCAGGAAGTGTCCCAAAAGTTGGTGGAGTCATTGTTGCTAGCATATAAGCTCGCGTGCTACCTATCGTTGTGACCGAATCTGGAAGTGTCGCAGCGGCTCCAGAACACGTCGTCGTCGTTGTCACTGGCACCGCCTGACAAGACGAGACCGACTCCGGAGCCAGCGTTTGTGTAACGGTATCGTACCCCACAACAGTCGTACCCGTCGTCCCCACACTCTCCAAACACGACCCATCCATTTCACAGGGCATGCGACAATCGGGGGCATCTACCGACCCGTTGATCGCGGCCCCCACTCCAACCCCACATGGACAGGCCCCGTCTTCGCCAAAACAGAGCCCACCTAATCCTCGCGTGCCCAGGTACCACACCTCCTGCGCCTGAACGTTGGGCACGGGGTCTAAGCCGGGGAGAAGCTGCATGCTGCACCGCGCGCCGGCGTCCCCGCATGCGCCGCGCGTGCAGATCCGCGAGACAGGACCGGGAAGTGGGGTGCTAAAGGTTTCTTCGGCGGTGCTGTCGGTGCCGCAGAGATATTCGACGCGGTCGACAATGTAGACGTCTTGATGCAGGTTGCGCGAGAATTGTTGAGTGATATGGAGGCGGATTTGGAATTCCTCGCTCTGGACGGCCCAGAATGATCCGTTTGTGTCAAAGTGGTGCTGGGTGGAGTAGAGGGTGTTGATATAAGGATCTGAGAGGATTTGGCATGCGTAGCGTGCAGGCTTGCAATATTGTCTGGTCATTTGTCCTTGTTTTCGTTTCTGATAAATCAACAGTCAAGATTTTGAGGCAAACAAAATCCAAGGCACAACAGTAGCAGAAACAAGTGCGTTTACGGCATGAGCACATGACAATAGACATTAAATACCTAGCAAATAGAAAAAAAAAAAGAACACAGTCCCAAGCCAAGTTAAAAAGCGAAAAGCAAATGAGAAACAAACCAGACCCCACCAAAAGCCCCTTATGGTTCCACCTTTTTGATCTTTCGCACCCTCCTCAATGCGTCATATCCTGGTATAAACTCCAAACCGTCCAACATGCCGTAACTCCGGTCGTACTTGCTAACCCACTCTAAGAGCGGTTCCGTCTCGTTTAATGAGTGGTCTACCTTCCGCATAAAGAAATGCTGTGGGTCCGAGTCGCGTTCGTCCTTGCCCAGGTCTTTTCGGCTTTGAGCTTGAGCGTGTCGGGGCGTGAGGTGGGCTGTTTGCTGAACTTGAGGAAGCATTTGTTGGTGTTGAGGATGCGGTTGTGGAAGCGTGGTGTGTTGAGGGAAATACCTGTCCCAAAGAAACATTCATCTGGAATCTGAGGTGGAAAATATGGGAATTGAGGTTAGACACCATCTCGGCCTTTCTGATGAAACTAACTCACGAGCATGTGTTCCCAATAGGCCAATACGAGGGCAACTTGATCCGAATCGCACAAATATTGCGCGAAAACGCGAGCGAGAATCATCTATTGGTGATGTTTTACTATAGTTCCGTAAGCAACGGTGCCCACAACCGTTCAAACCAACAGGCAAGCTAACCAAACCGCCACCGAGCAATCTAATTTATGTGCCACACCGTAATATCATGGTACTTGGGGCAACAGGCGCCTTGAGAAGGAGACTATTTGCCATGTCAGTCTCGTCCAAAAGGAAAGGGGAGAAATACTAAACAATCATCCAGCCAATACTGAATCAAGATATTCCTTTTACACCCTGGCTGCTTCAGCACGCGATGAATTTCGCGACTTTTGCGCATGGGCCAGTCGGACGCACTCATGTTAATAAAGTACTCCCACTGCGCAAGGTCTAACAACTCAAAAAAATCCGTTCATCTGCATCCACCCGATGCTTCCGTGGCCCCAAGTTACGTTGTAGCGCGTGCGTGCCATGAAGACGTTACCCGTCGCGTCGGCAGAATAATTATTACTGGTAATCTATAATATTGGAACTATCTTTCTTTTGATAAGACAAACTTGTACACAAGTTTTTATAATTTAAATTCATATTAGACTCTCCTCAGGGTTGAAGGCGCTGCGTTGGACGCCTGCGAGGTGAAGTTTTGATGCGTTCGAGGTCGTTTAATGTGCGTTCCGGCGCGGTTATGTAAGATTCGAGGGCCGAGGCGAGTGCGGCACTGTGGTCCTTGCCGTTCACGTGTAGGAGAATGACAGTCGTCGAGCTCTTCAACGAGGAGCGTGATGCCAGGAAGCAGTGCCGTGTCGCCATGGATCATGAGGAAGTAGGCGAGCTTGTAGCGGCGCCTAGAGCCGTCGCTGCGACGGTGGCGGAATGTTTTGGGGGCGCGGTAAGGGCTGTTTGGTTTTTTATTGGGGTTGCGGGTAGGGGCGAGGGTGGGGAGGAGGGTGTTGAAGTGGCTGAAGTAGCTGAAGCGGTCGATCGAGTGAAGTAGGCGCGCGTCGGTGAGGTTTGCGTTTGCGTTCGAGCCTTCGGCAGCGGCATAGCAGGAAAAGCGCTTCAATTGCTGTTATTCAATTTTGATGGGATGATTTTGTGAGTAATCTGCTCCTTTCTTCGCAGCTAGCTCGCACGACACTTTTTCGAGCTCGTGGGTCGCGTCCCATACCCGTCCGCCATAACGGCTCACACGCATTCGCGCTCAGCTCGGATATCATCCCTTAAAAGTCGATCGAATGGCATCGTCTTTCAGGAATCATGGAGATAAATTACCTCCTCCACAAAGACACTCGGAAACACGCCCTGCAAGACGCGATTCACCTCCTCCCCTTTCGCATCCACAAAGTCGACAAATTCCTGTTCTGTCGGATCCAGTTCGTGTAGGGTCCTCGGTAGGGATCCGTTTGGCATCGTGGGGAATTGATAGAGGGGGACATGGAGTTGGAAGGTGGCGTTTTCGAGGTGCGTGCAGTACTTAAAGCCGGATGCTTTGAAATGACCTGGACTACCCCCGTCTCATGGTTTAGTATTTCCCCAGCGCCGGGTTTGTCACCCGCATCGGACTCTGAACATGAATGACAATCATCTATTATCAATGTCATCAAGGATGAACTGCTGATAAAGGTAGTTGTCGCGGTGCCGACGCATTCTGCAATAAAGAGCGTCCCTGGATAAATATTCCAGGGACTGCATTTGCAATGGCCGTATTCTCATAAAAAATAAAGTACGTAATAAATAGTGCTTGGGGAGGGACGGTGGTGGGGCAGGTGTCTGAAGGAAGCCAAGCCACCAAAGTGAGGACAAATCCTTGGCAGTGTATTTTCCTCGCCGCAGCACTCTTCAGCCCACCGACCCAGCAGCCAACCGATGGCACCGGAGCAGGACGAGGAAGCGACGGATGCGCAGCTCGTCGTCGAGGCGCTCGTGGTTTGTGACGCGTTCGTCTCGCAGCTGCGATTCGACGACGCCCTCAAAGTGCTCGAGGTGGCAACAGACACCGTCGCAGAGAACGTGGAAGTGCTCGGACTCAATGCTTCAAGGTACCTGTTGGACCCTCGTCTGAACACCTCTCCTTCAGTGCTCTCATCGACCGCAGACCCCCGCCCACAAACCCAAACGCTCCCTCCTACCACGCGCTGCGGCCCCCACTTCCACCCACAAGGATTCAAGACATACACTCGTTCTGGACCCGCCTCAACAGCCTCTGGCTCCGCGTTCTCGCTTCCATCGCACTCACTCCGCAGGCATGGGACCTCCTCGAAGAGCGCATACGTGCTTGGAGCCGTGCGTTGGAGTGGTATGGGCTGGTAAATTATGAGCTCGGGTTTTGGGTCAAGGATTTGTGCAAGGCCGTTCACATTGGGCGGATGCGCATTCAGATCATGATGCAGGAGGCTAACTGCATTCATGCTGCCGCTGAAGTTGGAAGTGGCGGGAGCATGTTGTCGACTGGATCCTTACAAATTTTCGACAAGAACCCATTTGGATGCACTCTGTAATATATTTTTCCTCTCCCTTTTATTTTTGGTAAGTTATTTTCGATTTGTTCATTTTCTTTGCAACTTTTCGTTTTTTTCTATTGGCTGCAACGCTCCTTTCGTCCTGCCATCCGCCTCCACTTCTACCGCGCTTATGTTCAAGTAGCTTCAAAATTTGGCCATGGATCCAATCAGAATTATTATTTTTTGGCCCAATAAACTGATGACTATTTGCTGAATGTTGCTTTTGACATTTCAGCCTAGACTCAATATATTGTTGTTGTGCAGTTGTTGCGCCGCTCATTTGGCTTTTCTGCGCTTGATTCCTTTGTCAGTTTGTGAATACAAATACTTTAACGTTCTTTGAGAGAGTGTCGCAATGTCGACCGCGAACGAGAAGGCGAGCACAACTACTGAAAACGGTACCTTGTGCACCTGCTCCATCCACCATGCTTATACACAACGTAAATAATGGACCTAGCCAGGTGTATGTGCTAGATTGCTTCACAGCCATCCCCGTCTTCCGAAACAGCGGCGATTGGCCGCTATGTGTTGAAAATCTATTTATGACAAGTACCGCAGTGTCTGTCCTCCTGAATGCCAACAAACTAGACGGAAGCATGAATGAGTTCAATGTTGACACGGATGACAGTATGAAAATCAGCCTGCAGAGCCGTCTCAGCCACTACTTTGGTGTCGTTCAGACAAGCCCATCCACTACGTCCCCGTATTATCGCGTTACGTTTGCGAGCACGAGTCAGATTCAGGTGGGGGTCGGGGTGATTTCGAAAAAGTCTTGGCTGTAGACCAGGCGGTCGCCATGCTTGCGATTAGTGTCGCGGTACAACAGAAGCGTCCGTCAGTGGCAACTTTCTCGATCGTACGAAGTGTAGACATATTGGCCAGGTGGTCACTTGTAAAATTCACCAACTTCACGAAGTCAGCTGTGCGGTCTGCAAGTTCAGCTGAATGATTGAATCGTCAACTTCAACTTTTCTCCAATCAAAGTCTCGCATGCCGACCAACTCGGTATTGCCACTTTCCGCACGAACGCTCGAGACCCAGCTCAAGACCGCTGCATCTCAAAATTTCACTTGAACCCGTGATAGTGACAAAACAGTGACCAACACGTCGAGACGTGGTCTTATTCCGATGCTCACGGCACAGCGGTTGCACTCGTTTGTGCTTGCTCGGTGTGGGGTTGGCAGGGCCATGCGTTAGTCGCGTAAAGTAAATCATTTATGTCTCTGTAATTTAAGTAAAGAGAGCACGGGCGTTCCGCCCCCTCATATGATGTGTGGAGGGATCGGCACTGCTTACTCATGGGATATCTTTTAAATCTCCCAAGTCCCGAAGCGCGATGAACGCGATGTACGGAACCGAAACGGTTGTCCCACCGCTTGACACCACGTTTGAAGAGCCTTCTCGCACCCAGACTATTCTGGTGACGTACTGGGTGCTGAATGCGCTATCGTGGATGATCATGACACCGACGATGGCCTGGATCGGTCTGTTCCTATCCCCAATTTACGTTGCGCCCATCTTGTTTGCCTACTGCGTTTGGGCGTACGGTATCGAGGGTAACATCCACAACAGGTTGAATTCTACTACTCCTAAAGTGTCGCAACGTGGTCCCTAAATTGTTGCTGAAACAGGGACGGATGGGGTCGCAGACCTAACGGACCCGGAATGTGGTTCAGCTCTCTTCCCGTCTGACGCCACTTCCGCCACTACTTCCACGCGCATCTCATCAAGACGGCCGATCTGCCCACTGACAATCATTACATTCTTTCCTGCCATCCGTGAGAGTGGGTGCTCCCATTCACGTAGAGCAGACCTCTAACCTGACATAGGCGGTTATATGTATCTCGATTGTTCAGGCTGTGACTTTGGGAGGTCAAGCAATTTGGCTTGAAGGAGGCGGACAACCAAATGAAAGGCTTCTGAAAATCCTTTTGAAATCAATCTATCTACTACTGCTTCTTTTGATTGTCTCCAATTTTCTCATCAACGCTTTCTATTCCTTGTCGTTGTCGTCCAACCAAGTCATCGCGAGCAACCTGTCCACCATTTCAACCTCCTCCCTACTCATTCTCATGATGATCTACAGCTGGGAACGTGGCAAACACATTATCCTTGCCAATTGCCAGCTCATTGCGTGGCCCTGCAAGTCCGTTGTACTAGGGTTCAGCGCCTCACAGATTGCCACCAACATTAGCAACCTCTGTAGCAACCTCTTTCGTGGCAACAGCATTAACGCCAGCATCCTAGCCTGGGAAGTATACCAAGTTTTCCTCATCGTCACAGCCGTCCTCCTCCTCAGCTTCGAGCTCTTTACGCTCGCAGTGTACACGCTTTACCTTTCGCGAGTGCGTCACGTGGACCTCAGCACGGACGTGCCCAGGTTGCAAATCATCAGCGCATATGGCGTCGCGTTGGCACTCTGGAACCTCGTTTGGCAAGTGATCGTGAATGTGAACAACTATGTGCCATTGGATAGGAGTAGCCTTCCTTGCGTGCGTGCGGTTGAGTGTGGCTAACTTCTTTTGAGTTGGGGATGCCTGCTGTGTATGTGATGCTTGCAGTTGGCCATGAAGCTGTATTTGTGGAGGGAGGCGGCGCGAGAAGTTGAGCACAAGAGGGAGTTGGTGTGCAAGGTGAGGAAGGTGATCAATAATGCGTCTGGGCCAGGGACCCAACGAGAGGATTCTAAGGGACCCATACTGTGTAATGCTTGAAGATACAAAATATAAACAAAAACTAGTAATTTGAGAATGTAAAAGATAAATTGATGAAATGGTAAGCATAAATTGTAGTTTTCAAGAAGCCATTCGCAGTCTCGCCACGGCATGACAGCCTCTTGCAAGCCGTCCACGAAAATCCCCTTTGCCCGATGTCACTTATGATGCATTATGGTTCCCATTCTCATCTTTGCTCCACTTCCTGGATTTTTTCGGAAACCAATTCTTAGATTATTTTATGGGTACTAATCTTCAATTAAGAATAAACTATCAAGCGACATTTATAACCATCTTTTATACAATATGTATCATGTTTTAAGATAGGATAATTATCCTCATCGGATGTCAGGGACGCTGCGACTGACCATCTCGATGCACGTGATTCCTCGTCTTACTTTACAGTTATCACGTATGCAGCAAGGTATTGCAAAGCTGCATATCATGGGACCATGGCTGGTCCTGTCGTGCGTATTGTCCTGGCTGGTGCTCTTCCCGTGATTTCAGGGGTGAACTAACGCTCCTGCATCTAAATAAGGTTAGTGTCAGGATGCGTCAGTCTGGTAAGAAAGTTACGCTCTCTATTGGACCCGATTCTTGGAGGTGAGGTTTACATCTGATTAATTGGGTTGGGGGGGTGTCATATTGGTGGAGTTTACGTTTGGGGCGATGGTAGCCGTGAGCTTTCCTTCCATGATTACATTGGAAGTAATCTACGAATTGTGAAAGGAAACGGCTAGAAGCCCGCTATTTTGAAAAATAAGAATGTCGCTTTTTTCTGGACTCTGTGAGTTGTCAAGGGTGCCACAATAACACTTAAAAGTGATATATATATATTTATCTCGAAATCACTGTCAAGTTGCTAGGTTAACAAAGTATGCTAAGAAATGCAACCGGCATTAGTAATTATCTCTCAAACCCTATCGATTGAATACTGGCACTAGAGAACTTTTCTGGTAAGAATCTTCCAACTTGGTTCCCTCATCCTCCAGATGATCCGTACTGCGATTTAGAATTCCGAATAGCCATACCATTAACAAATAGTGGAAGAGATATTCATTGATAAGTTATTCTTTGATCAGCTAAACGAGGCACTACAGCGCGTGTATTTAATAAGGTGTTTTTATTACATATCCTGACAGCCTCTCAAACCTTAGACGAAACGTACACAGTTCATTGAACCTGCTCCACTCACTGCGAGTTCTCCTTGACCAAGTTGCGAAGGACGAGAATAACTAAATAGATGACGTGCAAGTTTAGTCTAATCCCGGCGGCTAGAACAGTGACTAACAAATATGATCGATAGAAATTACCTGAATCACCGCGCAAAAAGAGCTTAGAAATGAAACGGTCCTTGTTGACAGGCTTGGACTTCTTTTTACCCTTTCCGGTCTTGGGTTGTTCCGTCCACATCTGTATTTTCATAAAATTCCAAGAATTATAGTGTTAGAGGGAGTGAACGTCGCAGCCTTCGGAGGGAAGAGGAAAGGGGTGAGGCGAGGGGGAGTCCGCGCAACGAATCGCTCACGCTTCGCAACATATCACCAGTCCTGCATCATCGCGTTACGGACTTTCATCGCGGCCCCCCCCCGTTGAGCATGAAAAGTCAAAGGGGACATGTCTCTCCAATTAATTCATATAAATCCGTGCATGTTCGTTTCTGGTATGCACAATGCGCAGTCGTCGCGCAGTCGTCCAACAGCCCCATCGTCCATCCAGTCCATTTGGTATATATGAGTGGAATCAAGTGTCATAGAAAAACACACCTCCTTCACGTTCTCGAGCACCATATTGCAGTGGCGGTCACTGCGATTGAATACGGCCGTGTTGGTTAGCGCCAACACGAGAAACAGCAACAAACAAGCTCACAATGCCTTGACTCTCGCCAGCAGCTTCCTGTTGTTTCTGCAGCTAATGAGGATCTGGGTGGAGTTCTTCACGCTGTGGGTGAGGACGGAGAGAGGCCCGTTCTGGAACTCCTCCTCTTCCAGCTTGCGGAGCTCCTCCTCCGTCATTTCGGCCCTGTCGCAGATAGTTGGAGGTTAACAGGATGTCGCGAGGGGCGCCACTGGACGTACTTCGACTTGCTCATGATTCAAAGCTTCTTTTTTCAGCACCTGGAAACGTTGGTTCAATGGCTTCGTACAGCGTCGGGGCGCAGGACCGTCCGCCCGCAATGCCCGAGACCATCAAGTACATGCGGTACTACCCGCGACGCGGTCCGTCCGGCGCCGTCATCTTCGGCGCAACGCTCGCCATCATGGGCGTTGGATGGTACTACGTTGCCCAGAACAACGCAGAAAGAAGGTGCACTTCTTCATCTCTCGCCACACTCTTCAACCGATGGTGTATGAGATAGGAGGAGCTGCAGGGACGATGGAGTCATCGTGCGACCCTGAGTTACACCCATCTCCGAAACGGACGGGAAGATGAGGAAAGGATGGAATCGAGTGAAATACTGGCTTTGGATGTCTGTCGTGGGATCGAACAGACCTGAAGATGGGCAGCTAAGGCTAACTCTCGATTGCAGAGAACTTCGCCGTGAGAAGGCGTGGAACCGCATCTCTCTCGTGCCACTTTTACAGGCTGAGACCGACCGCGACTTGGTGAGAGTCTTTCTTCTCTGACGACGCGAGGCGACATGACGTTTGAGTGGATGAAGGAAGATCCGTCCACATTTCCTCGAGCCCACAATCCTGGATATCTTGATAGACCGAAGATGTGAATACGTACGGGTCGAAAGGATCAAATTGGGATGAGAAGGATGCGGTCGAATCTGTGCGAATCACTTATCCAAACTTCCTTACTTTCACCGCATAAAAAAAAAGGTCCGTCGCCTCCACTCCAACGCCGCCCGCGAATCAGGCATCATGACCGCGAGCACCTCCAACAAGAACTGGAACGCCATCGACCTCAAGACCCCCGTGAAGGGCATCGCGCGCTACGGCGTCTATGACGAGACGCGTACAGCCGCCACACCCGTCTATTACACTGAGCGCTACGTGGCGCCAACCTATCTGTTTGTTCCGGAAGACTCAGAAGAGCGTATGGGCGCGCAGTGGTGGCGTGGAACCAAGTTCTTCACCCTCAACCCTCCTTTCCATAACCGGTATGGGATCTAGAGTAAGGGAAACTATTTTTTAATCAATGTTATACAGTGCCGACTGGAAGGGAATGAAGGACCCCATCAACGACGCTTAAACGAGACTTTTCACTCAATTTCGCACGTGAGCTCATTCTTGCAATGACTCCCTTCATACCTTCTTCTTTTGTTTTTCTCCTTCCAGACTATCAAAGTATATTCGAAGCTTGAAGGCTGCTAAATTCCGTGATAGCGATGTTAAATGTGAATCAGTCGCGTAACCAGCTTAAAGTAATTGACGGGAGAACTTCTGTCGATTCACGCTCGGGTCCAAAAGTTCGCTAAAAAAAAAGGTTTGACGTTACAGAACCAAAGCCATTTCAAAAAACTCGCTAAAAAAAACCACTCTCGGCGTACAGATGGTTTCTTGCTGACTACGGCGAGTCCCTACCTCTCTATAGGCGCAGTTGCACAGCAGCACAGAACTCGTCATTTTCACCCTGTCAAAAGGCAAGAGAATGCCTGGTTAAAAATTAGGTAGATTTGCTGACTTATTGGCAATCCCGAGTTTAAACCTACGCATTTGATGAAAGCACTTGCTCGACTGTCTCCTCATGGAAACAGTCTCAGTGAGTGGACATGAACCTTGTTCACTCAATATGACGGGATGTGATTTTCTTCCAAATCGGGCATCCAATCAACAAGCGAAAATGCAGTTTGAAGGGTTGGTCTGCGCGGTTGCGGCCCTTGCGGTAGCGACCAGCGGGGCTGTGGCCCAGCAGCAGTCCAAGAACTGGGTCACAATGAGTTGAGTGTTGGACGTATGTGGGATTTGCGAGTCGTTACTGAGACTGTCACACAATCTTACGACTCCAGGCGGGCAAACGGGCAGTCTCTGCATCCACTCGCTGCTACTCCCAAACAGACAACTTATGTGTATTGAGCGACCGCACACGAAGCCAGTTGAGTGTTGATGGTCAGGGGCCAAGAATTCATTCTTCTCGAAGCCCGCCCCATTTCTGAGTCACCTGACAACGGACAGCCCGCTTTCCCTTCAATAGCCTCACTACAATTGAAAGCTGTTATTAACATGACTCCACATTAGTACCCGTGGATCAACCCAAACACCAAGGGCGTCACCGCCACGATAGTCAGCCTCGACCTCGACAAAAACGCCATCTCCAACACACTCGCGCCCATCAAGTACAACGCCTTTTGCGCGGGTCATTCTCAGGCTGCCGACGGAGGTGTGCATGTCATCGGCGGCGACATGTCCGCCTCGTCCACCCTCATCGACGCTTCCAAAAATTACCCGCTCCAGAACAGCACAGATGCTGGAACTTTCTTGTATGCTGGCATCGACAGAATGCGTCACTATGATCCTGTCTCAGGTCAGTGGGACGAGAGCAACACCATGACGACCGGCCGCTGGTATCCCACGGTTGTGACATTGGGCGACGGCTCCCTGTTCATCACCTCGGGTTCTACCAAAAACCTTGACTTTGGCAATTTGGCTGGAACCATCAACCCAACTTACGAGTTCTACCCGAAAAAGTATCAAGATGCTATTCATTCGCAGATTTTGGAGTGAGAGTCATTTTCAGAGAGATTGCTCTGCTCAGCGAATCATATCGTTAGCGAAAATCTGGGCACTTTACTGACATCCAGCACTAGGTGGTCGTTCCCTCACAACCTGTATCCAACGGCCTTCCAGCTGCCCGGCGGCAAGATTTTCATGATGGTATCAAATCGCACGGTCTTGATCGACCCTTCTATCGACCCGGGCCAAAACGAGGCCAACACTGTCGAAATCGCCCCCGTTCCTGCTATGGACCACCAGCCATGGGTTTACCCGCACACTCCCACTGGATTCCTCCTTCCCATGAAAGAAAGCGAGAACTGGGCTGCCACTGTCGTTATCTGCGGTGGAACTTTGAACTCGACCAAGGACGCGTCTGCGGACTGCATCAGCTTGCAGCCTGAGGTCTCTGGAGCGCAATGGAAGATGCTCCCCAAAATGCCAAATGCTCGCCTTATGCCTGATTCTGTCTTGTTACCTGATGGAACCGTTCTTGTGACAAACGGTGTGGGATGGGGACAAGCGGGCGGAAATGCTGGGGATTGTCAGTATGCGTCGGCTCCTGTCTTTGCTACCGATCTATACAACCCATCCACAAACACCTGGACCACGGTCGGAAACTCGGCCATCGCACGAATGTACCACTCTGGCGCGATCCTCATGGAAGACGCTTCTGTTATTACGACTGGATCTGAGATGGCCAACTACCTCGATTTCTGGGGAACGCAGACAGCCAAGGGAGTCGGTATTGAGATGGTGAATATAACGAGAGGCGTGAAGCAGCAGTGTTGGCCATCTATGAGCGACGATTTGCCGCTTGGTGATGGATGTGCCGACCCCTACCAGTACAGCATTGAGCACTTTTCTCCTAGCTATCTCAGCAACAACCTGCCACGCCCTATAATTGCGCCCACCACAGATTTGAAATGGACGTATGGAAGCACGGTTGGCTTGACTGTCAGCGGTACCCCGGCGGCGAGCATCAGCCTGATCCGATACACAACCACGACGCACAGCACCAACACGGATCAACGTCTCTTGATCCCCACGGTACTGTTCGCAAATGCGACCTACGTCGTCTTCAAGGTGCCACCCAACGGAAACGTGGCGCCTCCGGGTAACTGGCATGTGTTTGCCATGAGCAAGGATGGCGTACCGAGTGTTGCGCAGCGCGTTTTGATGGGTCCAGGAGACGTGACGGCTGTGACTGTGCCCAGCGGTGGCGTGACCGTTCCAACGCAGGGGGGCGCTGCAGGTACGACAAGCAAGAGCGACGCTATGCATGTAGCTGTGGCTGCGGGAGCGGCTGGGCTGGTGGGGTTGATGCTATAGATGCGTTCCTTTATCTCCTCATTCTCATTGTTGTTACTTTTTTTCCCTGGCCAATGGACTCATGATAATTTAGTATGAACTCATTACTTTCTGATTTCACATTCATTATTTGGGCTGCAGAGCGCTCGAGAAACTTTACCGGAGTGTCTCCCCTTTCTTCCAGTTTCCCTTCATATTCATCGTTCCCGTATCTACTTCTAAAAGTACCGACGTTGACATGACGGTTTCGGGCCACATGTCCTGCTGTCGTTGTAGTTTTCGGGACCCTTCACGTCGACCGCGCTACCTGCAGTCTTTTAAAGTGGCTGCGCGACAGTCAGTCGATGTTGTCATCAAAGTCCCCGCAAGATTGCTTGCCTCAACAATGGGGTGTTCTGTGGATGAGGCAATCATGGCTTGCGATGGCGAGTGGACAGGGTGCGGTTGAGACTGGAATCCCCCCGGGCGTAACCAGATGCACTTGATCCCGTTCGTGGCGATCTTCACCTCGTCGCAACTCCTGTCTGGCCTTCTGTTTGCTCTTAGTATCGATCCAACATGAAGGAGAGGTCTATGTCATTGTAGGACATGCTGCATCTCGTCTGGTTTCTCCACCATTTGCTGTATGCAAGCATAAATGCAACAGGTGTGCTTGCTGCAAGAACAGTGTTTTTTGTTCATGCAGCTATCAGAGCAGTGGAAACACAATTTTGTAGCCAGTACTCTCCTTTCCTCCATGGAATGTGTTGTGTCCACTTGGTGGGAGAGGCACTGCTTAATAGCCACCCTTTACCATTATAAAAAACAATTGTTAATCCGTTGAATACATGGCACATATCGCCCCCAAAAAGGGCTCTACTTCTAAGGAATTCATGGCGCAGTGCTAAAATCCCACAAGCTTGCGCCTTTCAGCTTCCCTAAATCAAGGCTCTGAGACGAGCTGATTTTGAAAGAATCAACGGTATCCAAATTCACTCCAGCTCGGGTTTTCCTCTAACCTTTCAAATCAAGGTCCCATTCAAGCCGTTCACTTTTCGGCATTTGGAGCCATTTTTGCATCTGAACTTTGACTGCCGAATATATGATTTTATGTTCAACGACGAAACAGCCACCTGTTCGCAATCAATAAAATCAAGACAGGCCACGATAAACATCTATACGCCGCTGCTCGCTTGCGCGATATCCTGCTTTGGCCAACTGCCGCAACCACAAGCAGCCCTTATCAAGCGATCTTACGAGCAGAAGATACAAACACGACATTAGTTACCTGTCATCATTGTTTTCTCAAACACTGCTATTCTAGCACCTACCTCCTCTCCTGTGCGAGGCCGAAAACTACACGGCCACTGCAATCTGCGGCGGCACCAAGCTCAGCAACAACAAAACAACAACTCGCGAGCAACGACTGCCTCGACACCCAGTTAGAGGTGCCTGTTGGACGGCGGAAGTTTGCAGCAAGCATGCCGCACGGACAGTTGATGTTGGATGCTCCCATTTTGCCAAATGGAACAGTATCGCTCACTAATGGAGACGGGTGGGGACAGGCGGGGGGAATGGGGGTGACTGCGAGTATGGCGTTTTGCGTTGTGTGTACCCGACCTTCGTAATCCTAACAGAAACTCTTGAGGCATAGCAAAAATTATGGGGCGCGCATGTACCACTTTGGTGCTCGTCTTCTGCAAGACGCTATGGTAATTACAACTGGTAGTGAGATGGCCCGCTATCTTGTGAGTTTGCTTGTTTGGAACCCAAGCCTGTGGACCCTCCTCATATCCATTCTTCTTCGACAGCAGTACTTTTAGGGAGCCACGGACGTCATTGGACCTTTGAGCGAAATCGCTGACTACTGCTTCCCCTGCTAAAGTTGCCTGTATGGACGCGAGCGAACTGCACATCGAGGGCTTCACCCGCACACCTCCATCCACGTACCACCGCGTCCCATTCTCCAATAGCCCCCTTCAATACCACTTTTGTCTATAGCAGCGCGGTTGGGGCACCATTGGACGCAACGGGCCGTTGTGACGCTGGTGGCGTTCGAGCACAACGCGCAGTGCTTTTCGCGAACGCGAGTTATGTAGAACATGAACTTGGCGCCGCCGGAAGCTATTATTTGTTTGTATAGCGCAGAGGGCTTTTTGTGAGGCGGGGTTGGGAAGGCGGTGGATGTGCTAGAAGGAGATGTAACTGTGTGCCACGTTCAGAAGTGATTCATGGCGGCTTTCCTGCGTCACTGTGCCCGTTGTAATTGTTGATGGCTTTTGCTGTTTGATTTGACGGGGTTTTTTTTTTGCTTCGCTTCCAACATAATCACAACATATTGATGTTTTTATTGATTTTGAGAAACTTTGATCGCAATCAAAAAACGCGCTCAGCAAGACCGTCAAATCCTACTTGTGCGCATTTGGCCGTCGCCAACCGCACACTAAACTCAGTGGCTCTTCTGACGTGCCATCCCTGAAGCCCCATCGAGTACATTATACCCGCAGCAAACGTGTCTCCGGCGCCTAATTTCATGTGATCGAGTTGTTAACCCAAACAGAAAGACGAACAGTCGAACTCTCCCCACCAATCGTATCCACAGGGAAGATCGCCGGCGCTGGTACATGATGCGTCTGCGCGGGCCTCCGCGGATCATTCACCAAAAAGAAGCACCCCTGCTCGCTCCAGGTCAAAAACAGGATGGCGCCCGGCTTGCACTCGCGCCGAATATTGTCGAGAAAGCCCGTGGGCGCGTTCGGGAAGCCGCGGCCCTCCGCATACCACTTGCTAAAGAAAAGGAGGTCGGCTTTGGGCAGGAGATTGTCGAGGCCGGGGCGGTTTGGCTTTTCAAATTCGACGCTGATTGTGAATTGCGGGAGGTGTTTCGGAGGGGAGGTCGTGGATGTGGTGGGTGGGGCGATGATGGAGGCGACTATGGAGTCCTTAGAGTCACGTTTTCCAATGGCATTGTTTCCAGGGGAAACTCCGATTGCACCAAGAGCTTGAGTTGAGGGTAGCATCGAGCCTGGGGAAGATAAGTTGGCGTTGCTTCTGGAGCAGTTTGTTGTAGCATCCGATAAAGGCGAGTGAGTGGACGAGGACATTGTTCCGCTGACGGGATTCCAAAAGCCTGGGTTCCCTGTGGATTCGCACACGGCGACTTGCTCCGTCTTCCGCGCAATGAGCCAATCCACCATTTGTTCTATTTCAGTCACGTTCCTTCCTTCAAAATGAAACCAGAGGGAAGGAGGATTGTGATTCGCCAGAGTCTGAAAAGTGTTGGGTGTTAGGAAAAGCGATCGGCTGCCCCCTATGCATGAGCTCACGTGAGAAAAAGCGGCGTCTAGTACAGGCTGCATGCCAGTAATAAACTCAGCATGGGATAACTCTGGGAGAGTTGTGTGGTTGATGACGGTTCGGGTCGCTCCCGTGGCGATTATCCAAGCTGTAGGCTCGCTGTATCCAGGGCCGCGAAAGACGCAGTGAGCGAGCGACACGCGGGGAGTGTTTATACGAAGATCTGAGATGATAAAGCTGGTGTCTGGCGCGGATGGGTCTGGATGGTCGCCAGCGAGGACTGCGACGAGGTGGGATTCCAGTTGGTTGCTGTTCGCGGCGCGAGACTCGGACGGTGCGCTGAACTGGCTCAGCACTTGGAGAGCGTTGGCCCCGTTTCCGCCGCGTCGCTTCTCGACCGATTGTGCACGCACCTTCGCGTCTTCGCTTGGGTCTTTGGCTCTCGATTCAGCTGCCCTCCCAGACGCACCACACAACACCAGGGACACTCACACGTCTCCACCCGCAGGATCACGTCCTGGTAGCACGCTCCAGTCACAAACACCTTTAGTGGCATCCAACACAAACTTTTTTGTTTCCCTAAAAACTGATGTCTTCCCAACCAGAACGCTGATGCTCGTGAAAGTTTGGCCGGTCCATGACCTGTTTTCGGCTCCGGCGAGTTGTGGGGATTCTGTCGATTTCGATGGCAGTCAAACTCGATTCCATTGTGCAGAAAGTATCAGAAGAGCATGCCAGATACAGGACCAAATTTTCACACCATATCGCTGCAATCGGGTTGGGCGCGAAGGGCGCAGTGGCCGATGAAAGTCTTGGAGTTGGATTCATGATTGTATCCATTTCAACGGGTTTCACTCCATTGAGGGAGGTAGGCTTCGGTTGCAGGGAAGAAGCCGAGTCGAGCTGGAAAAGCTGAGGAAGACTGAGGAGTGTCCATCAGGAGACTTATGAAGTCGCTTTTGAAAGGTCTTTTTGACCACCTGAGGCACTTTTACATCTTCATCAGGCCCTTACTCCATATCCTCCATTGACTGAATCGTCTTCACAGGAGGAAGATATGGCCGTTTCCTCCAGTATGGGACATCTCCGTAATTTCCTCTACATCATGAACATGTTATATTGTTCAAGGGCGTTGTTTCGTTCCCCGAGGTCAATTCTTCTTCCCAGCAAAGTCCAACTCTCCCTTCTCCTTGACGATTACACCCACACTTGCAGAAACCCGCGTGACAGGATTCTTCAGCTTCTCGCAGACCTCCCGAAATAGTGACTCGAGCTCATTGTCGACAAACGCGTCGAGCTCGCGTCTCCGAGCGAGAATGAGGTTACTTCCAGCCTCTGAGCAGGTCATTGTGGGGAACTGGGCGGCCACGAGGGCGACGGGCACCGGGTCGGTTCCGCAGAGCTACTGAATAAAGGCTGAGTCGACGGTCGCGTGCAGGTTCGTGTTTGTGTTGGATGCGTGGTGGTGATGAGACGTGTTTTGGACGCTTTGTGTAATTTGTGAGTGTATCTCATCGAACGAAGCTTCCGCAGCAGCAGATATGGAAATTGTTGAATTTGACACCAATACCTTCACCTCCGCACCAACTTGGGGGCTCTGGATCGTAAAGTGCCCGTATCAAAATGGGAAAAGCTTGGCGGCGAGTTTGTTGCACCACAAGGCAAATCAAGGTGAGCCTGCGAGAATAGGACAAACACACATGTAACTGCTAACAACACTCCAAGGATAAAGTGAGTGATCTCTTGACGAAGCTGAAGGGACGGACTGAATCTCGCTCATCGAATATTTCACCTCGAGTTGCGGCTGACAGGCGATGTTTTATCTGAAAACGGTGATTTTTGGGGTGGGGTAGTCGGTGACGAGATTGACGATGTCAACACTTGTCAGAGTGATAACGGTTATGCTGTTGGGGTTTTGAACATCACACTGCGGAAAAAGGGAAATATGAAGATGACCCCACGGAAATTCCTTTCAAGGGCGGAGCCGAACTCTATCCGATGCTTACTGTGAACCATATGCTTAATGCAATGAAAGTATGTACCATTGTGTATCCGTTTCAACCTCTTGCCAACCATGCCTTGCCCTCGGATCTGGATCGCTTCCACACCAATCGCATTTCCCATGCATGCTGCATCGAATATGTCATTTTGCAACATCAAACCCTCGAAATGATTACAGCATTGGAATCGGTGCAATTTTCCTCGTCTTACGGGGCCCCGCCATCCTCCAATGAATCCCATACCATTGAATTCAAGTCTCCAAGGGGCGGTCAATGTGTACGTTTTGTACAGTTGACGGTGCTGGAATGGTGATGCGATGAAGGGGGAGCCAGTATGGGATGGTTGCGAGCTAAGCTGGGTGGGGTCAGTTTCCACGTCTTGCCGAAGACGTGTCCGCACATTGGGCAGCTATCCTTCTTTATTCAATAGAAAGAATAAAAGCAATGATGTCTAGACAGAACTTTTAGAATGAGGGGATAAAAAAGACGCATTCCACTTCCCTTTTCAGAGACAAGCAATCCATCATTCATGGTTTCTACTTCCACTGATACCCTTACCAATTAATTGAACAAGATGTTTTGAATTTTCATGTTCTGGCGCAACCGTGAATCATAGATGAGATTTGCCAAACTTACTGCACAAGGGAATCCTCTGTATTTAACTATAAGGGTGCATTCTAGCAAAGTATTTTTATTTAGTTACTTGTGTTCATGGAAAACATTGTGGTGGAATTGTAGGAATCGCTTCATTTCCCCATCAGTGACTGAACTAATGCCCAGAAACGAAAGAAAATGAAAAAGCATGTGTAAGGCGAGACCTGGATGAGTAAGTTGGGTTTTCGCAGTTGATACGAACGGCGCATAGGCACTCCTCCAAATATACAAAAACGTCAACACATGTGCAATACATTGTATTCAAAGCAATCAAAATTAGTTGTGTACCCAATATGAAATCTTCCCTGTCCTCCCAAGCGACAACAACTTGCGATAAGTAGCACTCCAAATATGGCTTACTTTCCAAGTCCTCTAAAATCTGAAGAGCATGAGCTGTCGCTTGAATTAGGTGCTGCTCCTTGTCAAAATGTTTTGAAGCCAAGTAGGAGGCTACAGTCTTCAAAGCTTGTGTCGTCAGCTCTTCAATACTAGCTTGAATCAGTGGCCAAAATTCTCGGTCTCTCTCCATAAAATAATCTTGAGTGATTGACAGATGAGCAAAGCGGTGGGAAATCTTCAAGCAGACGCTAATACAATGTGAGTGCCGTGATGTCAGGACGGTTTCAAGTTCGAACACTTTGTGCAATATGAAATCAAGGAACGACATCGAGCAACGACTTACTGAGAATGGTCTCATTCATTAAGCTAGCTATTGTGAAGACATACACAACTGAAGTTTAGCCCTATGAGTGAGTATTGTAGTGTGCGCAACACCAGTGACCAACGAATTTTATAATATTTATTACTTCCGTAGAACAAAACAGCGAGCAACGAGTTGCTGAGAATGATATCTCGCGCTTCTACTCTATCTACCAAACTTATACCCATCATAAGGTTAAAAGAAAACAGGATTTAAGAAAGGAGGGAACAAACGACGATTAAAGAATGGGGTGAGTCTGGCAGCGCGACTCCTCTACAATCACGCTGCACGACAAGTTAAATTGCTTCACTTAGTATTCTTCTCAACAGTGGGGCACAGCCGCGCTTGCTCCTTATTCTGCTTGACCTTCATTCTCATGAGACGGCTGCATTGGCAGGGGAAAAACGAATGTGGAAGCGTTCGGTTTGAAGGCAGGGATGTCCGGCTGTTATGAATAAAGATTCCTCCTGGTCAGTTACCGAACCCACTGATTTGTCTAAGTTCTTGTAGCATTCCAGTTTTTGAACAACGGTTAATGCATTTTGTCCTTTCAAATGTTTTATTAAAATTCCCCCTTGACACATATTGTGTTGGTGAAATTTGCATTTTCCCTCTTTTCGGCAAATATTGAAAAAAGATAAGACAACAAATCTTCATTGAGGTTCGTCCGCTCCTTCAGAAACTTGGCCAATTTTGACGCAACGCGCGCATGCAACATTACCGACATCCTGGCAGAAGCGTTGGGGTTTGTCGCCTTGTACGAGAAGCATTCACTGGACAGAAATACCACCCCCATCTCACGACGCAAATTGCCAAGAAGTGCACCAACCATTTCATGTATGGGAAGACTCATAGCCTTTGTCGTGTCCAGGCGAAGGGGCTCCCATGTGAGATGAACCACATCCGCTTCGTTACTTGCAAAAAGATCAAGTGCTCTTGCAAGTCCGGCAGATATAGAAAAAGAGGCGAGGACCTCGTGCTTTGACTGCCTTGCGTGCTGCATTGCATATTCAGTTCGGTTTGCCAGGAGCTGTGGTGGCGTCGAAGATGGCGACAGGATAACAACGCGGGCAAATATGAAGGAGGAATTTAAGAAGTTGCGAAACATGGTGTAATTTAGCAGAATAGGGGGAGCTATAATGACGTCCGCATGCAAATTGATGGAAAGTTGGTGGTGATGGAGTCCTTGCATTGCTGCCGCCCACAGTTCAAAGTGATGAATGTTTCCGCTTGTTCTGTTAACATTGCCAGGCTTTTTCGTCTTATCCCAGAACTACTTGTTTTTGATATGAGGCATTGCGAGGATTTGGCATATTTCACCTCTTGGTGGTATCCAATGACGCTTTCCGGCTCTTTCTTATTCCTCTGGCTAAGGAACATCACATTTAACGACTTGGGCTGCTCAAAGAAAAGGTCTTTACGATCCTCGTGAAAATACTTGCTGATCAGCGTTTGTTCATAATACACATTGTATGGATGCATCAGAGCAAGCTTCAAGAGTTCGTCAAAATGATGCATGAATGGAGTCAAGAGCATCAGGCCCACGTTGATGAAACCATAGTGAGGCCATTTTCTGCTCCAGTCGCGGGCAGCTGCAAAGTATTCTGTCTTACCAGGTGGAACGAAATTCCATACACGTGCCAAGGACATGTTAAAGACAAAAAGATCCACATCTTGGAAGAGGACGGATTCGTAAAAGTCTTGGAGCTGCCAAAGCCTCAATTTTGTATAAATCCCATTGTATAAATCCCCTGGTATTTTGATTCAAAAGTTTCTGATTCTGTTTCGTCCCTGATAACGAGCGAGGGTACGATGAGGACGCGGGCTCCTAATGAGATGAGTGTATTACTATACTGTTGTCGAAGCTGTGATTTTTGAATAGATGAGCATCTTGACAAGCCATATGACAGGAAACCACCTCAGTTGTTGTCATCACGACATATTCAATATTTGAATCGACAGGAAAATGTGTAACTGGCGCATGTAGATGCATGTTTGTAGGCACGCAGAGAGCGTGTAGAAACTGATTCATGAGTACCACATCCAACCTTTTAGCTTGGACAAACGCATTTTTGATAGCTCTTTGATAGATCAATTGTTTTTCTGTGACACATATTGTGAAGAATATACGAATTGAATATGGACATATGACTGAAGCAAAGGTGTCCATAAATTCAATCCCTTCAATAATAGAGAATCCCTGTGCAACAAGACACAATTTGAATATTCCAGGATGAAACTTTTATAGTATCAATACACTGTATATAAATTTTTTCATCTTTGTTATACTGAGATTTTTGAGACTAGCAGGGTTGGGAGTGAAGGTGAATCTGGACACACAACGTCGATCCACCTGTTGTTACTTTTCTCTTTCCAAAATGCCCAATGCAATGCAAATGTGTATGCATGCAACTGGGGACACAGCGTCTTACTCGAATGTCTGCACGGTCACGCAGGTTTGTTTGGTTTCGTTTTTGCTTCTTTGAACTGACAGGACTCTTTTGCCAACACAGCAGCTGTCAATTTGGTGGCATGGAATCTGTCCATGAGTGTATTTGCTTCAGCATCCAATGATCACACGCTCCGAATTGGGGCTGTGCCAGATAATAATATTGGCCGCTTTGGCTGGGATGCATTTGATAAGTTCTTAGTGAGGAGCCATTTAAATAAGTTGCGCATGCTTACATGCAAAAATAAATGATTCTAAGGACCGAATGGAAGAAAATAAACCAATAAAGAGTTCCCTTTACTTTGAGTCAAATTTGCCATCTCTTGGCCCGTGTGTGCATAGGAATTGGAGTTTCAAGCCCCGCCAAGACTCGCGCCACAAGGGTTTGACGGCTGCTTGTGCGTGTCCCTATCTGAGATACCTTGCTTTTTGAGATTTCCAAATACCGACTGAGACGCGTCAGGGGTCGGGGCAAGGCCTTAATCGTTGGTATGTGTTCACACAAGCCGCACCACACACTTAAATCAAAGAAAAAGGGAATCACACAGCGGCCGAGACTACAAATGAAAACGACAATAAGAAAGAGTACCCAATACACATCGGAGACGATCAGTGGTCATAAATACGCCACTCCTTGTTCCACATCCTGCCGCTATAAGCTTTTGCAGGACCCTTGATGCCAAACGCGAAGTCCGCGAAGTACATATAGACCAAAAACACTATTCCTCCGAATCCCCACACAAAGCCGCGGAACACCCAGGGCTGAAATTTGTTTCCTATGTGATCGATCATGAAGGCAAAGTTGATGAGCGCGAAGTAGAGGGCCGGAAAGTAATGATGCAGGTAGGTGACGCGGCCCATGATGTAGAAGGGGATGTAGTGGAGGAACCAGCCCATGAACCCGATTTTACCGGCAAAGACAAAGTTATTCCATTCCTCTGTTGGAAAGGGACTGTTTCAGCACTCGGAGAGGGCAGGCGTTGCATGATGGACTCACCAAGGCTTCGCCAATCTTCGCACTTTCTCTGCCATCGAACCACGTAAACAATAAAAAACAAAATAAATACGCCCAGCGAGATGGTTGATCCAATCCACAAGATAGGGTGTCCCAGTAAAAAGAATTTCACGTGCGTGTCCTCCCATCCGCAAATACGGAGTCCGATTGACGCGAAGGGCCATTGCCATGGGTGAGAAGTGAGACCATCGGGTTCTTTGTCAGGGTCCGGTGTCTACAAGCGACTCAGCCATTCAACATTCAGAACACGAATACTCACAAGAGCATTGTTGGAGTTCCACATGGCGACGTTCAAATCACCAAAGTCTTTCCAAAACCGGCGTCCAAACTGGCCCGACTTTCCAACCTGCACTGAGTGGGTCTTCAATATGAATAGCCCGAGGCAATGTGACTATAAGGACATACACTTGTCATTCCAATGATTCTCCACGTTCCACATGTTTCTGGTATCCCGCGAGTCAGGATTCCGTCTTTGACAAACAACCTCATTCTGCTTGAAACCCCAGTCGGGCAGGACCTCGCCCGTATAACGAAGCAAGCACTGAGTCTTTTGATGTCGGAGGAGAAAACGAGTCGTGAGGGCTTTAATTGTTGTAGGCCTCCGCCAGGCAGCGTAGTCCTGTTCTCAGTATTAGCACCGATATCCACAATTGACCCGAACTCACATCTACGATCTCAAAAATCCAGAGGTCACCATCATCGCCCGCTGTTGCATTTCCGTAGCCACTCACTTCGTTCTCTTTCTTGGTCATCGGCGCCGGAAACTTGTGCGAATGCAGGTTAGCCTTGGTTTGCTCGTGAACTATCCCGCGAGAAGCAATGTTAACCAGATGTTCGCTGGTCACGCCACATTCAGAGCTCACCAAACCGAACAACGTCCCCACTTTTGATCAGCACAGGCTTTTCCGGATCATCCTCCGGCACACCCCATGGCCGCACAATCTTCCAACGGTTGTTGTTGTCGGCATGATGGTATCCCGTAACTTGTTGCTGCTTCGAACCCTCCGGAAAATGCTCCACGTGCGAGTGCAGGAGGGCACCACCACGCGTCGCGCTTCGCAAGGAGACGATGGAACCAAATACAATGTCTACGGCAGCGGTTAGGACGTTCGGATGCAACATGAAACAGAGAGCTCACTGGGCGGATTCTCATTTAACCGGTTTCCTTTCAAATTAGCCTGGAACAGCGAACTCATTTGTCCATCGCCAGGTCCAGAGTGGTTCAAAACCCAAAAGTGCAGGTAGAATTGGAACGCGTAAAATGAGACTGGCACGCAAATCAGAAACACAATGCGCCAGTACCAATGCTTCAAGTACGTGATCTAGTGGACGCAATAGAGTTTACATGCGTCGAAACCTGTCAGTGCTTAGAAACTCACTGGATGCATTCGCAAGTCTCCAAACATTTCCCAAAGATCCTCAATCGTGTTCTGGAAACAAAGATGCAATGGTCAAGTGGGATCCCAACGTTGAGATATACACCTACCAAGCCAACCAAAGCGATGGCAAAGAGTCCTACCCACTTGACGCTACAGTTGCATCACGCAAACGAGTGAGAGACACGCAAATGAAGCCTCCGAACTAAACAAACCTTGTTACCATTCCCAACGAAAGGCCAGAGGCAAAGAGCCAAAAGTACCACTCGTCTGAAAATGGACTAAATCACAAGCGGTCAGATTACTTTTATCACTTCGCTGGAAAAGAATATCACGTACGCCTGGACTTGATAATTTCGGAAGACAACAAGACAGTAGGTCGCGAGCGCAGTGAAGAATAACAGCATAGAGTCCAGCAAAATAAATCGACTTATTTCCAAAGTCGCAATATCTGTTTGATTTTGGATCGTGATGAGTACATTGCGCTTGGTTCCACTACGGCAGATATGTTCGCGTTCACCCCCACTACCTCTTCGTTTGGCATGAATCCCACTTTTCGTATAGCTTCCTTCCTTGAAAGATTTTAGCTCCTCCACCGCATGTACGAACTGGGAGATTTTCCGCCCATAATTCAGATTTCATCCTCGCACTCGCTCGGAATAAGTGATCGCTTCGCGCAAATGCAGAAAGTTCGCATACAAAGGTGCGCACCAAACATGACGAAGCAAGCGAGCAGAACACAAGACGGCTTTGACAGGTGCAAATGGATGCCCGTAAAATACGAGAGCGGCACCATGAGTGCGCCGAAGAGGCCACAAAAAATGCGCATTCCAGTGTAATTAACATTGTCTGGAAACGTTTTGCCAGACTCAAAGTCGAACGAGCCGTTGTATCCCGAGATGAGCCCGGCGAATCCGAGCAGCATCTTTCCCATGGGTGGATGCACGTCAAAGTAAAATTCTCGTTTCAGGTAGTAGGATGCGAATTTGCTGGTGGTTTGCGTGGTGGGGGTCGGGTGAGTGTGTTGGGCTGGGAGTGCCTTCGAAGGAACCGTTTTACCCGAAATGTGCCTCGTCCCTATTGCATGTATAAAAGGGATCGTCAGCTGCACGAACAACGTAACGGTATGCAGGAGAGAGGGGAAGCGGGGGTACGCACCACACGACGTAGTCCGCCCAGGATATCTTGTAGAGACGTGTCCATAGGGCGAGCAGCGTGAGGGCAATGGGCACGTAGACGTGGAATAGCTGGTGTTCAGCCGAGCTTGCGTCCTTCAAGGTAAGGTAATTAGTGTGGAAGGGAGTACGAAGTCCAATTTAACCTGTCTGCGCCGCTTCAAGTTCTTATCATCCGCTTCAGAGGTTGGCAGCAGACTCTCATTGCTCGAATACTCGTCCTCCTCATCGCTCAGCGCATTACGCTTCCGCAGAATCTTCTGCATTTCGCGGACTTTCTTTCTTCCAGCGTTGCACCGCCAATGTCCACTCCATCCACAGAGATCATTTACATCACAGCGAATCTAAGGAGAGGCAGTCAGTCGCAGGTTAGAAAACTTCATCCATCTATTTAATGGGGAAGCTGAGGCTTGTCGTCACATTACCCCAAATGCACTTACATGTGCCACCTATTTTGAATACTTCTTTATCAGTCACTCCTCTTGAGCTCTGTCGCCACCAGAATTAAAAACAGCGGGCTCCTAATTAATTATGCTTCGACTAACAAAACCGTCACACATCCCAAGCACGTCGGTTGCTTTCCCATCTCCTCCGTGTTCCACTTACCAAGAGCGACGCCAATTTAAACTTAAGGCGCAGCAGGATCCGTCATCCGAACCACGCGCATGTAGGAACGACAACACCATAGGCAATAAGAAATGCTTGCAGTGCAGGAGAATGCGGATGGCTGGGCGGTGAAAGGCGTGGCCAACTGGATCTTCGCAACGAATCTAGGCAAGTATGCAACCAATGTGGTACCACGCAGGAAAGCGGATTGGAAAGGTAACTACTCGTGGGACGCAATTTGCAAGAGTTGATGGGTCTGTTGAGTTGCATCATTAGGGACAAGGCTGCGTGCTGGAAGCATTGTTTATTGACTGGAGGACGTCTGCTCCTGCCTCCGAGATTTCTCCTCTTCTTTCATGATGGAGAGCCGCATTGTATTGGAAAGGGATAGGGGCTGGTAGTAATAAGTTGGATTCTCAGAATATTGTATAAATCAATAGTGGGCGCGGTCATGTCATGCGAATAATTCCTCAAATGATGGCAGTAGTAAAGATAAAGAGAGTGGTTGGGGTACCCAGAGCTCATTGTTTATGGTGATGGGTGCTATTTCCTCTCTCGCAAACAGAATGAGAAACTTTTGGGAAATCATGAGTGAGTACATTGGAGACGCTTATTCGTTGGAGTGATAAAAAGCAGTGTCGGCGTTTCAAGCCTTCATTGAT
>MU614789.1:0-11450 GCA_025201725.1 Chytriomyces sp. MP71 | reverse complement strand
CCCCATACGCCCACAATACTTATTTTATGGTGTACAATCACATAAAAACATCACAATTGTCGGGAACTCAATTGGTTGATCTTTTCCTAGTTGGGAACTGTTTCAGATGAAAATAGAGGAAAATTCTGTTTCAAAAAGGGAAAAGTCCAGCTCACCGAACTCCATAAACAAATGCAACTCATTTCAGAACCAACCCAATTGTCAACCTTATCCATATATGTGTGGAACGAGCGGAAAACTGGCTGAAACCTGTTGAATCGTAGATTGGTGACAATGAAGTTACAATCTCGCTGGTTGATGTGTTGGTCATTCCAACGAAGGTAAGGGCAGAACTATCAAGGATGGCAAAAGTCCAGTGGTCAGACTTTTCCAAAATGAAATCTGAAACATTCAAGCATTTTGCCACCGCAAGTTAGTCTTGAAAGAAAGCAAATATATTTCATCAACACGAAATAACAAATGGAGCATAACCTGCCAGATTGTATGTAATTCCCGACGAATACAACATGTGAAGAGAGTCATCTTTGATTTTAGCCCCGCTGCCTTTCATTTAGTATCAAAAAAAGAAGAAACAGACTCACCCGCAATAATTGCGGTGGAAACAACGGCCGAATCCTAACTCCAAAGGCTTTATGTGAAGTTTTTTTTCGAGGCGTGCGACATTTGAAAGATTTCTGACATCGTCAATCAAGTGCTCTACAACCCACCATGACTGAGGAGACTACCACGGGAAATGGTAGAACGGTTTGCATTTAACAGGGCAGGCCGAGAACTAGACAACTTTCAACTTTTCATCATTTTTGAGCTCATTACCTCTTTTCTCCACTTCCTCACGCTCTGTTAGAGAAGCCAAACTTTCAATATTGAAGTAATCAGCACGAGCAAAAAAAATGTAGAATGACCCCAAGCCATTTGCAATGAGTGTTCGAAGTGGTTCTTGTTCCAGAAGTCGTTGACTTTCACTTTGACTTCGTCGTCAGTCTTATTCAGTGGCACAGCTGAGTTTCCATAATTTATTTCGTTCATTTGGGCCATCTTTTGCTTTTGCAGCAAGACAGGAGGCTGGAAAAATGAAGTCAGAAACTTAAAGAACAGAAAATACTCACGTCCTTGTCCTGCATTGAGCGTCACAGTATTTCTTTCCATCAATCTCCAAGAAATAGTATTATTTTTTTAATTAAAAGATGATTATAAATGTCGCATGATTGTCTCTACTGCCTTTACAGATTCCTACCCGTATGTAAAATAACCAAAATTAGTAAATATCTGGTTTAATGCCATATGTCTTAATTGTAATTATATAACTTTGTATATGTATAATCATTATATTTATGAAAAAATGCAAACCATTTCATGTGGGTAATCAGACCCTTATATATATAAGCGTCAGACAATCATTATCAAAATATATTTAACATGTTTTTATTCTTATTATTTTAAAATCTCACTCATTTGAAAAGGTTTTGCGACAAGAGGCAATACAACAAGCCTCTCCATTTTTGACTTCTTTCACTTTCTTCAAAGTGTGTAAATTAATTCAAAAACAAAGGGAAGCACTCGAAATGGCTGAAATGGCATCAATAATTGGATGGGATATGGGAGCGGAATCAGAGAGGAAAGAAAGCGCGATGCGAAATGGCACAAGAGCGCATGGATTTATGGATGAGAAGGTACGAGAAGAAAATGTATCGAAAAAACGTTACTCACCTGATCATTGTTGTCTGGGTTGTACTCATTCTTCTTTCCTTTCTGGTTTCGCTACGGTACATGTTGCAGGTCTTTATGACCCTACCATCCTTCACACGCAAGAATCTTGACATATCCCTTGTTTGACGACAGCCAGAACAGATCTGCCAAAAGGAATTTAATAAAAATATCCAAAAAACTAAATTCACGTTTGATCCAGAATCCGTTGAGTCCCGCTTTTGCGATGAAAAGTTAGCGAAGGTCAATCAGAATCACGCGTTTTATAGGCGATAAACAGTCGTGGAAGATCATGGAAAAGTAAAGAACAAGACCGGAACGGCGTCTGGAGAACAATAGGAGGGTCTGGGCCATCCTAATGAGTGTTGTTGTCAGTTGGACAATCTTCGGACAAAAAGACACACCTCGTTGTCCAATTGAAAAAGTATTAGCATCCGGAGTGTTCTGCTCATCTTCCTCTTTGTCATCTCAATCAGACGGCGTCGGTTTGCAGGTGGCGCATTGACGGGCGGAGACCAGAGGAGTACAGAATGACAGCAGGGGCTGCGACAGAGGCAGAGACAGAGCGGCGTCGCAATGAGAAGATACGACAGCGCCAATGGCTTCGAGGAGGGGACGCGTTGGAGGGTGAAGGCCAGCGTCAGAGGACGTAAAAGTGGAAGGCCCAGACACGGACCAAGAACGCACAGATGCAAACAATGTCTGGCGTGTTGGTGAATGCCCCTGTGGCCTTGGTTGCTTTTCCTTTGTACGTTTGTGTCTTTCTTGACATTCTGTTCGGATACCAAGAATGATCGTCCGAAAAGAGCCTCGACGCAATGCCGACAACAAATTCAGTAAAAAACAAGAAAAAGCGTATATTTTATGTGATTTTACACCATAAAATGTGTGACCGGTCCCCGCCAGAGCTATACGTCAAATATTTATCTGCGAGAAGAAAGCAACAAAAAATGATGTAAAAGCAGGTCAACTATCACCTATCCTGAAAGAAGCTTGCGTAGACCGCCGACGGCATCGTAGTCAACATCAAATGCAGAATTGCAATCCGTCAAAAAAAAGTCACTTTACAAGCAACGGTAACCGACCAATCGCAGGGGAAAAAGGTCGAACAGCGAAGTCGGCGCGTTGGTCTTGAGATGGCCGGGCTGCCACACCTGATGATGAGTGAACATAGAGGAAATGAAAATCGCCGTCGGAACGTCGGTACAACGGCCATAACGTAAAGTCGTTACGAAACTGTTTCATGTGCGATCGTTTTTTGTTTTGACATTTTTTGGAGAAACTCCATTTTCCTCATAAATTGGAAGAGTGATGAGTCACCAAACGAAGAATGCAGCCACACTCTTACTTCCTGTCAAAGGCTTACAACCATACCTTTAGATACGTGCGCTCAGTTCTACATGTCATAATCCACCCTAATTTTTCGATACTTTCATGTTAGCACTGCTGACGCAATGTAAATCCACATCACATTCATCTCATCTGCATGTGTGTCAGTGGGAATGTTCATTCCGATAAACGATTTGGAGCACAGATGTTCGCTTTCCAATTCACAACAGCTGAAAAACATCAACGTTGGCAAGCCTTTTATTCCCGTCTTTCTCGCTCATTCACGTCCTGCTCCAACATAAGCCATGATCATACACTTCCATCAGGACTCCTCTTGACCATGGTCACATTCGGAACATACCCGCCCCGTCCACCTCTCCCCCCTCTTCCACCAGCACTGCCTCCCCTTCCTCCACCACGCCCACCAGCATACCCATACCCAGTCTGCTGCTCAAACCCAGCACCGCCCTGTCCAGGCTGCAAACTCCCACCCGTTCCCTGAAACTGCTGATAAATCGCAAAGCCCAAATCCCCGGCTCCTGACGCAGCACCATACCCGTCCGCGGACGCGGCGCCGTACCCATAGGCTCCGCTGTACGCGTCCTCGCCGCCAGCGTAGGGGTTAGGGTTGTAACTTCCACCGGCATAGGCGGTCTGCACCGGCGCGCTGGTGTAAGGGTTATACTGCTGAGACCGATATCCGCGTCCCTGGTGCGGGGTAAAGGAGGCTTGTGGGATGAAGGAGGTTGGAGGTGGTGGTGTGAATACCGAGGCTTGAGGTGTGAATGCGGCAGCCTGTGGCGTAAAGGATGTGGCTTGCGCGGAGAAGGACGGCGCGCTGGGAGTAAAAACAGCGACTTGAGGCTTGAATTCAGCTCCAGAGACCGGTTGCTGCTGCTGCTGGTGCTGTAGTTGTTGCACGCCTTGCACCTCACTTTGCCATTGCGTCTGCGAGCGTCCGCCCCGTCCACCGCGTCCTCCACCCCCGCGACCGCCGCGGTGGTCTCCTCCACCAAGACTGTTAACGCGAGGCTTCTGCGGCGTCCATTGTCCCTTTTGTTGTTGCCCCAGCTGTTGCTGTTGCGGGGTTTGAGTCACAGCCATGAACTGCGACTCCAGACTGGGAGATTTGGCAGACGGTGCCGAGGCTGAGGGGCCAATAAACTGGTTGTGCAAAACGGGGGAATGTTCCTTGGCAGAGGGTGGAGGCTGCTGTTTGGGTTGACGGAATTCGGGCTGCTCTGACTTTTTTGGCTGATGGAATGCAGGCTGCTCCTGTTTTTTTTGTTGACGAAATTCGGGTTGCTCCTGTTTTTTTGGCTGACGGAATTCGGGCTGCTCTGTTTTCTTAGGTTGGCGAAACTCGGGCTGAGAAGTAGAAGATGGCTCCTCCTTCAGCGGTCGAGTAGCGATCTGTGCAGGCTGACGCGGAGGCAATCCCATCGCAGCAGCCGCAACCACAGCTGACTTGTCCTTCCGCTTGCGCTCGCGTTTCGGCTTGTCCCCACTACCCGCCGTGCGTTCTTTCGACTTGACAGCCGTCTGCGCAAGCACCTCCTCCACTGTGCGTCCTTTTTTCTTTTCACGTTTCGGGGCGTTGGCGTTCGCAACGGTGGAACGTGACGACGATCCGGATCCACCGCGTGAGGCCCTGTCATTGGATGAGTTGCCTCATTTGCTAAGATTGCGCTAGCCTTCGGTTCGACGCGCGCGCGTCTTGACGCGATTCGCAGCCCGATAATTGCTCGCTTTTGAACTCGAGCTCACGTATCAAGGACATACCTTGTCGGAACAGCACCTTGCACAGCCTTCTTCTTCTTCAGATCCTCCTTCTTTCTTGCAGCCAGTTCCCGTTGCGCTGACTTTTTAGCCCTCAAATCATCCAAAAGAGGCGTCGAGGCCAATAAAGCGGGTTCAGCCGATACAGTGGCCGAAGTGGAGGTAGAGGGAGGTGGGATGGCCGCCACGGCAGCATCTGGCACGGGACCGGCCTTAAGGGAATCCAGAAAGGCGAGGTATTCTGGGTCTTGGGAAAGCAAGAAGAATGTGAGTTTTTGGTGGCCAGAGGGAGTGGCGATGGGTGTGAATACCAGTATCGATCGTGTTGATGCGATAATCCTGCTTAGGGGAGGTTTTAGGCACCTTTTGGAAAGGAGCGAGTTCAACGGAAGCTCTGTATTCGATGGCCGCTGTGTTTTACGGTTAAAAGTCAGTGTTGCTCGCACCCATGCACCTAGTTGCAACCAAGACGCACCCTTCTCGTCGCGAAACAGCCATCCGTTGAACGCTTGGGCGAATGCAACGAGGGCCTCTGGTGTGGCAAAAGCGAGATAGGCGCGCGAGAAGGTGTGGTTCTTCTGAGACCTGTTCTCATCGTCAGAAAATGACAGCAGCCCAGTCCGCGCACCTCTTTGCCAGCTTCCCAGCCACAAACTGTGACCAGAAGAGTGCGTCGCTGCCAGCCAGCGACCCAATCAGGGCGTCAAACACGTCTTGGCTCAGATGCGGCGGAAGGCGTCGCACCACCGCTTTGAAGACGTTTCTCTGTGCTGCCGGTGTCGCAGCTGCGCCAGCATCGCGCTTCTTGTTGCGCGTGCGCGTCGGCTTCTTTCCCGCCCCAGTCCCAGCAGTGGTGGCCCCGACAGCTAGGTGACTCATTTCTTGGATCAAAATCACCTAGCTGAGGCGATGTGATCAAGAAAGCCAACCAAAGGAAGACATTGAAGTTCATCACGTTCATATGGAAGCGTTTAGCTTATTGATTTGCGAATAAAAGATTTACAAGTGTATACCAATAATTTCCGGTGAGTTTCTTGTATATTAAACCTCGGTCTTCCCGTTTCTGAGGAATATCTCAGGAAACCTGCAATTCCTACGAAATACCAGTGAAATTCCTGAGCATGCCTTTGATGTGTAAGGAAGAGTGGTAAGGGAAACAATGGCGATCTTCGGCCACACACGCGATCTCCAAATAATGACGTCGTCTCAAGAAAAGACAATAGAAGAATACTCTGAATGGACCAAACCAAAACGAACGGAAGCCTCGACTACAACGCGCTCGAGGTTGCCGCCGTGTGGGACTCGCAAACCCAAGTCTACGAAATCTCGGCATGGGCCACGGCGGCGATCTCCCTCGTCCAAGTCATGATTCTCGCCACGCAAATTTTCTGGATCGAGCCAGGTGGTCTCGCGAGTCGCATCGCGGCGTGGAGGGCCACGACGCGACCAGCAAACTTGCAAATCTTCTTCATGATTCTGGCAACATGCGGACAGGTGATTTCGTACAACTACAATTGGTTAGATTGATACTGTTTGTTCCTTTCGCGCTCCTAATGTAGTACTCTTGCAGGTTCACTGTCGATATGGTGGGAGGTAGCGTCACTTACGCGCTCACATGTTTTTTTACAACGTCCCTCCAAATTCTGATGCTTTTCTACACGTGGAACCGCGGGCGTGCCGTAGTCGAGCTCGTGCGTCCGCGCTTCATGGCTACCCTTCGCGGTGTCTTATATCTGTTTCCCGTTCTCCAAACCACTTCAAATGCCTTGCTCGTTGTCGCCGTCACCATTAACTACGTAACAGGCGAGAGTTACTACAATAATTACTGGATAGTGGGTGGCTACCTTGGAATAACGGCGGCCATCCTTTTTGCTTTATTCGAATCCTTTATCCTGGTCTGTTACTTTCTTTACCTGCGCCAAATGACGCGCGAAAACCGGAACAACGACGGAGAAAGGTTGCAGGTGATATCGAGATATGGCGTCGCATCGATGGTCTGGAATCTCATTCACCTCATTGTGATACGCGTCTTGATGAGCTACAATTGGATATTGACAGATATGCTGAATGTTCAATGCTACATTGTGCTCGATGCTTTGGATATCTTGATGCCCTTAGTATATATTTCTATACAATTGAGCATGAAGTGGGCTCTGCACAGGGCCAAAGTGAGGGACTCAGATAGAAAAAAGTCTGCAATTTACAATGCAAGAAAGGCGATTCAACCAGACAATGGCTCATACCCAACGGCCAAGTCTGAAACACAAGGAAAGTCAATGGTTTCAAGAGACGAAAAGGGTTGAAGAAAGCCAATGTGCTATTTGGGAGAACATATCACTCGATTCGTAAAACAGTTAAAAACAACAGTCTATGATATTGAATAAAATAATGATCTCGTTTATAAATGAAATCATTATAAAAATACATCATATCATAGCTGTTTGATAGAAAAGAAGGGCGAAGAGTCATTGTGAGAAGAACAATTCAAGAATTCGGGCATCAATCCAACAACGCCGAAGCCTGCGCTTATTCTTGTAGGTGCCATGCGTCCGGAATTCATATGGACAAGAGTGTTTAGTTCACTATATTTGTTTGTCTACTTGAATCGGTTGGAAACGCTTGGGCATCCAAGATGCCTGTCAAAGCTTGACGAAAAGGTAGAGAATACCAACACACATAGCACGCACCGCATCGCCAAATGAGACTTCAACCCATTCAAAACTGTCGCACTAGCAGCTTCCTTCCAAGATGATCTACAAGCACGACGAAATTGATGGAGGCAAAGGGCGGGGAGGCAGTGATACAAGTAGGGGCATGATCAGGTAGGGCACGTATTGGAGAAGCCAGTCTCCAACATCAATCTCACACTGGAACACGAAGTGTTGCTATGCTTCTGTAGGGCGATGTCCAGTTAGCGGGTGTCTTGGCAAAACCTTTTTAACACAGCATGCGCCACTTACAACACCCCCATAACGCCCAAAGCCTCAGCATTCACCACAACGCGAGGCTCATCAGCAAGAATATCTCTATCCCCTCTCGCCACTGCTTCATTAGCATTTTTACGGAGACAAACGGCCACTTCCCACGTATGTGATTCGATAAGCCGCGCGTCCGGGTTCGGAACGACGCGCGAGTTGCGTGAATTTGTGCTAGTTTGCGTCAAAAGCGGCTACGGAAGCTTGACGGGGGTTTTCCTGGTGGCACGGCATCGCATTCAAACACGGGAGGTTACTTGCAAAGGAATACTCAAGTTCATCGTTTCAGTGCTTTTCCACGGTCCAGAGGGACGAGTCTTCCAGTAGGATACTCTTCGGGAGTCAGTGATTGACAACATGGGCTGCACGTCCAACGGGCTGATAAAAAGCCGGTCATCTGCCCGGTACCAGCCACACCCACAACCTTCCCCGCGACTCTAGGCGGCGCAGAGAGACATGCTGCGACGACGACGACGGCGTTGCGTAGCGTATCGGTGCTTTTGAATGACGCCGCTTTGCACACGTCAAGATTGGAGTAGGATGAGGCCGAGGCCTTCATGCGCGAAAAAAAATCGTCATGGAGCTTGGTAGTGCACTGAAAAGGGCCCCTTCGTTCTGCTGTGGATCGAGTTTCCTGCATCACAACAGAAGAGTCCAATGCATTCAATGGAGTCTTGACCACCTGTTTTGTAAGGTTAGTGTTCTGACTGCATGGAGTGGCCTGAAATGCGAGCAAAAAGGTGGTTGGTAATTTCATTCGTTGAACACACTAAGAATGCCATACTGGCCAAGCAAGACGATGCGCGAGCTTGTGTCGATGGGGACGGTGACGGCATCCTCGACCGACGAGACTGGCTGCAAGGGCGGACCGTGTGCGGCCTCGAACGTGAAGGAAACGTCGCTTAACGACGCCCAGAGCCACCCGCTTTACTGGATGAGTGCGGCTGGTGAGACCTCCTAGAAGTCAAGAATCTATTTGCTTACACTTGTTCTTCCAGACGCACAGTGTGGGCCAGTGTCGTGAGTTGAATCAATGGATCGTCTAACCCAGGTCTAACCCAAGCCACAGCATCTCAGCAGACTGGCGCAGAAAGGGTGCGCGTAATGGATACACCGTCTCGGCAATGAGCGTCTTGTATACATCCCATGACGGTGCTTGGTCCACGATCTGACTTTGAACATTGACTGAAACGGACCTTTCGAAACCAGCCCGCGCCCCCACAAACAACCTCGTACTCACCCACAAGGACGGCTCCACCTCAGACGTATCCGCATACCTTCTCTGCACTCCCACGATGCTCGCCGACAACGACGGCGACGACGTCAGATGGGACATTTGTACATTTGATCACTCCGCCCCCGATGGCACGTACAACAATGTGGTCGGGGCTACCTGGACTTTTCAACCCACCCGGCCGCCTCCCTCCAGACCCAAAGGTATTTTCTTACGATACCGACCGACCGACCGATTGAGACGAGCAGGCGTGCAATACTGGCAAGGGCCGAACCTTTGGATAAGGATGAGAGAACATCGACGGAATGAGAAAGTCTGAAGTTACTTCTCTGGATTCTATTTGGTTTTATTCGTCAACCTTGGCCTCGAAAGCGTCGCGCGCGTCCAGCGATACAACAAACAAACTAACCCAGTATTAGTCAATACCAATCTAGCCACGTCCACTACTTCGATTCCGCCCGCGTCCACATCTTCACTCATCGCTGAATTCACCTCAGCCTCGGTTGCTACCTCCTCTTCCGCCGCCGCCTCAGCAACTACCCTCCCTGCTACCACAATCACTAACGCAAACAACACAGTCGTCCGTCGCCAACAATCTGACCTACCCCCTTGCCAAATGGGCATCTACGAGCTCCAACTGCAAGGCATCCAGACCCCGCGTATCGCGGTGCCTCCCGCAGGCATCGCGGGCATCGTGGTCGCATCCACGATCGTCGTCTTCTTGCTCCTAGTCTGTTGCGTCCTGCGCAAAGCGAGCACGCGCAAGAGTTTGGCCAACTGGCTCATGCAGCCCAAGGGCGGCTTCAAGACGGTACCTTTGGCACTGTGGGAGGATGAGGAAGAAGTGTTTGTGATTGACAATGAGGAGTGCTTTAAGGATTGATTTCGTGGCGCGATGGGGTTTTGAGTTTCCTGCTTCCTTTTCCGGTGTTACAATTTTTCCCATGGTGGATCAGTGATTTTGTTTTGTTTCGCAATACTCGATGTAACGCTTTTTTGTCTGGCTGGTTCACAACAAAATTACTCATCTACTATGTCAAATTTTGAGGCGCGATGATTTCTTACACGTCAGCTAAACCAACAACCGACAATCCAGCTGTATGAATTTGACCTCACTCCAATTTCTAATCTGCCTCTTCGTGGGACACATATAGTCCCGCATACCCCGCAGATCGATGCGGCACGTGGAGGTATGTCCAGTTACACGCGGAGTCCACATCCTTTTGACAATCTGTCCCAGCTGCCACACCTTTCTTACGAATCCAGGGGCCATGGTAAGTAGCGACATGAAAGCAATACACACATAACAAGATCGAAAGAATCCTAGCCACCTTCCCCACTGAACTTATCGTCCAAAACATCTCCATCCGTCGCGGCAGCTTCGGTCGCCCCGTCATTGCAAAGTCCCGAAGAGTGCTGCCACCTCCTTGCCTTTACCCTTACTCACCACGAATCGAGACTGAAAACGCGAATATCCCCTTCACCCTCCTCATCATCCTAGACACATTGGTTTACTTCCCCGCGACGCAGTTCGCCGCGTGCGCCCTCGTCAGGTCTGTACGCAAGCAGATTGCAATATTACACCGCGACGCACGGCGCACATTTCGCCTATCGCGGACCCGCGCGTCAGCGATTTGCTCCTCTAGAAACATCGCTTTTCCTTGTTGAACAGGACTGCGGGTGACCTTGGAAGAGAAGGTGTTTGTGCTCGACGCGCCCTCGTTCCGCAAAGCTGTCGGCGCGGACATGTTAAGACAAAAGGTGTCAGATGCGGACGGAGGTGGGGTCACGAAGGGGACCATAGCCAGGATCACGTTGGGATAGATACTGTTGTTGCTGGTGGAGACGCTTGGTGTGAAGGAGTAACTTGACGAGGCGGAAGGGAGGGACTGGTCCGCTACGGAAAAGTTGAGTGAGATGGAGTGAATTGAAACATTTAGCTTTTTAAGACGTTTAGGCAACCTCCAGATGGCATTTCTGCGGAGCTGTATGAGATAGAGTGACGGTTTATGACGAATGTTTACGGTAGATCCAAATTAACTCTCTCCCTTTCAACGCGAAAGGACTCGCGACCATCAAGGATGCCGGGAGCCCTTTCACGGATTTTGTCACAGGTCTCATTGGCCTGATTGTGATTGCGATTGTGTTGGGAACCATTTCACTATGTTTCCTGCTTTATAGAGCGTATACAGGGGCTGTCCTTGATATGACGGAGTCGCTGGTTCCCCCGTGGAGGGGTAGCTCGGATTCGAGCGTGGGTTCGTGTTCGCAGGCATAAGTGTAATTCGAAGGTGCTTCACTGATGTCTAAATTATTCTCTTCAATGTTCTTTTTCAATAATACCCTTTTTTGTGTTTGTTTGATGCCCAAATTTTTGATATGAGAAATTTCATGTAAAAATTACTTTCACCACACAGAAGAAATTCAAC
>MU614788.1:0-38155 GCA_025201725.1 Chytriomyces sp. MP71 | reverse complement strand
CGACTTTGAGCTTCCCATGCGCTTGCGGATGTTGAGGAAAGCCAGCGAGCCCATCCCGCTGCCGCCGCTGCTCACGCTCGAAATGGATGAAGCAGACGCGAGACTAACACTATCCGGATCACGGTCGAGTTGCTTTGCGGAAGTGGGGGTCGCAGCCGGGCCCGGGTTGGCCGTGCGTTTCATGTGTCGGGTGCCCTTGAGTGTGTCTGCAACTTTGTTCGATGCTCTCTCCAACGCTATGGCTTCCAACAGCTGAAACAATCGCGGCTCAAGGATGGAGGTGCAAGAAGAGGCAGGGAAGCTCGCAGGTGGGGTCAGCAGAGATTGAGACAAAGACTGTTAACAATGGCTGTGAGGGAGGGTTGGGGAAAAATCGTGACCGCGCAGAAGCAATGGAAGTTTCCGGGACTTCCTTGCCTCTCTCGCTTCCTTTATTTCCTTTCCAACAGAAATGTTTTCACAACTCCAGAGAAAAGAAAGGAGGGAAGGGAAGCGGTTGGTTTGAAAATCCTTCGTGGAAAGTAGGTGTCAGGGCTGTGCGCGAACAACATGGCCAACTCAGTTAAGGCCATCATGCGAGGTGAGCTGCGTTTTCAAGAGGAAGACAGGAAACAAGCTGACGGAATCTCGGCAGAGCTCGTTGCATTGCACGCGAAGCCGCCTGCAGAGGGCGTGAAGCTCATCGAGACTTCCGACTTCGACATCCTGGACATTCAGGCGTGGCTGGCTGGACCCGGTAAGCGTCTTGAACGGAGTGGCGTTTGAATCGAAGGCAGTGGAAAACTGCGCGCGACCTGACAGTTCCCTCTGGCTTCCTTAAACAATACAACAGACGGGACGCCGTTTGCGGGGGGCATCTTCCGAATCCGTCTCGTTCCTGGTCCGGACTTTCCCGAATCGCCGCCGAAAGGTTGGTCTTTCCTTTGAAGCTCAAGCCAGAGAGCAACTGCTTCAACCTGCTTCAACACTCACAAACAACAACAGGCTTTTTCCTCACCAAAATATTTCACCCAAACGTTTCCTCTTCTGGCGAAATCTGCGTCAACACCCTCAAAAAAGACTGGTCGCCAACGCTTGGAATTGCCCATGTGCTCCTGGTGAATCTACACGACTCTCAACCTACATTAGATGTTCTTAAAGACTTTTTGAAACCGAAGACAATCCGATGCCTGCTCATTGCACCTAACGCCGAAAGTGCCCTTAATGACGACGCTGGAAAACTCCTCCTTGACGACTACAACGCTTTCGCCCGACGCGCACGCATACACACAGCATTGCATGCGAGAGTGCCTGTTGGGCCTCATCCGTTTCCAGAGTTGGCCGCCCTGAAGGGGAACGCGAGTTGCGAAGCACTGAGTAACGTGGTTTCGACTAATGCAGATGGGAGCGAAAGTCGAATGTATGTAGACGAAGATGTTATTCGAGGAGATGGCGGCGTTCCTGTGATTGCATTGGCTGCCTGCGGTCCGTCACTCGCGATGCAGATGGGACAGTCGCATCCCCTTCCTTCACAGGCCCCTCCCAGCGTACTTACCCCAAATCTGTTGAATGAAGACGTTGCGATGGAAGGACCTGCCAAGAAGCGTGCATTGGTTGACGGCGGTGGCAGTGGAAGGGCAACTGAGTTGCCACTATTTGAAAAAAGCATTGGGACGGGAAATGGAGGGAGCGCGTTGCATGATACAGTGGAGTTGCCGCATCGTTCTGCGAAGAAACGGTCGCTGCGTCGGCTTTGAGCATTTAAGATTAATTCGTTCCTATTGTTAATTAATAATGTATTATTCACCAAAGAAAAGAAGCAAACAGAAAGTGGCAGAGAATGGTGAGTGTCTCTTCGTTCGCCCCAGCGCCATCCAACGGGCGAGCCTTTGATAAGTAAATACTTATCAGGTTGAAAGGTGGTGCACGTTGACTCTTTCCAGTCGTTCAAGATCCCGTTTAAATACCACTTTCTGTCTTGGAAGAACACCCAGCACTTGGCTGACTCGGTTTTTTTGCAGTCGCGTCGCCGCTCCCAAAGGCGGGTCTGTTTATCTTGCATCTGACCTTTTGATGCACAAGTTCAAACAGACGGTGAGTCCCACTCATTCTTATTATTCAAAATGGCCAATCCTAATGACACCTGTCTGCAAGATCGAAGCCCTTTCTGAGCATTTCCATGCTTGCGAAGTAGCATAAATCCCCTTGCGAATGTTTGACATGGACATGTATGTGGACAGAATGAATAAGTAGCACGAAAATGGAGAAAGGGACGAAAACGAGCAGCGGGAACAGCCACGCAACTCGGGTGATATCTTGACACAGCTTTTTAGGCGAATAACAGAGAATATCGAGAATATCGAAGCTATGCTTGACAAAATCAGCAACCAGCTTAGGTCATGTAGGTTTTCGGTACGTTATGTGCCTCCTGAGCGTAATCCATTCTGTCCAATAGGCCTCATATTTACTGATTTATAATTTTCTTTGCACTATCTACTTTACAAAGAGTTCCACGGTTAAGAAAGAGTATCTAAACAGGTCTTAAATGCCAAGACTGGTCGCCAACGAGGCAGCCCATCTGCCTTCATAATCAAGTCCATATCGCCATCCCATGGCACCAGCGTTCCACCCCTTAGCAACTGCTTGACTCAAGCAGCCCGCGAGCGTTGCTGGATCCATGTATCCATCGCCAGCACCGTCGGAAGTAACCGGCTTTCCAATCACAAGCTTCTCCAATGGAATTCCCAAATACTGGTTGATTTCAAATACAGACGTCTTGGCCGTATATTCGCTCTTGGAATAGAACAGAAGGTCCTCGCAGGTCGAATAAGCCGTGGCCCCTTGATTATAAAATTGCACATTGTACCTAAATTTCTCACGTTGGACAACCTTCAATAACAAGCGCGATGAATCACCCTCACCAGTCAATCAAGTCTCCCACTGCCTGATCCACCTTGACGTAACCCCCACTCGGGAACTGCGCCAAACTGAAATGGGGGCCCTGTGGCGCGTGCGTGATAATGTACGGTCTCGGCAACAAGGCTCGCAACTCCGTCGTGAACGTGATTAGCCAAGCCTCCCCACCGTTCCCGTTGAGCGCCTTCTCGTCCTCATAGTCCACGTCCACACCATCGAAGCCATTGCGCTTCACAAACGCGGCGAGTTTTTGCGCGTCCGCGGTGGGATCCTGGCCATCCGTGGTGGGGTTCACCCCACCGCCATAGGCCGAAATGAGGACTTTCTTGCCAGCAGCCTGCAGTGCGGATGGATCCACTTTCCACCCATCATAGGAGGGTGTCCAAAAGTTGATAATGACGTGGGTGTATTTTTGGTTTGAGATCTGGTTGTCGATTTGATTATCGTATATAACGATACGTGGGCTGTTGTATGACGGAGGCACAGGAGGCGGCACTGCTGCAGTGGTGGTCGTCGCACTGGAAACCACCACAATGCGGGAAGGGTAAGGAGACGTAGTCGTAGCAACCACAACAGGCTCCAGGCTCGCTGAAGAATGAGGGGGTGGAGATGAAGATGAAGGCAAGGAAGAAGAAGTTGCAGCAGCGGTGGTAACTGGAGAGAGATCAACGGGCGCGAATGACGTGATGGAGGCAACGGACGGGCTGGGAATCACAGAAGTGGATGAAGGGGTGGCCATCTCTGATAAAGAAGTGACTGAAGACGAGGCGGACTTGGAGTAGCTGTCAGCCACAAACTGAGGTTGGGGCGCAGGTGCCGGATCCCCACTTCCAATGCTTCCCGTAACAAACTGGGGAAGGATCGCGGCCTTGTTTTCCAACTCAGGTGCCAGAAACTGGGGTGCCTGTTGCTTCGCCTGAATCACCGCTTGCATAATGCGCACTATGGCGGCTTCAGAAGATTGCGCATGGACAAGCGCAGTTGCTGCAGCGAGTGCCAACCACTGGATCACGGCCCGCATTTTTTTTTGCTCTCGTTTCGCCTTTGAGATTGCAATATGTTGATTAAAACAATGTTTGTGGACTCCATTTTTTAAACCCCTTCAGCGCGGAACAGGGAGTGGAGGAAATGCTGAAACTCAGACAAAGGAGCACCGGTCACACGGCATGACGGAAACTCAATTAATGTCTTATTTACAGTCTCTGATAAATACTCTCACTGTATTCCCGACTCCAATGATTCCCATCGTGGCCGCAACGTAGACTGGCATCTGTGAATTAGTGATAAAGACCTCCCTGCTGATGATCCATCAAGGAGACGATAGTAAAATAAGAACCCACGTCTACATTACGGATAAAGCCAGCCATGGACGCCACGTTAATAATGACGCCTCCGGTTCCCAGTTTCCGCATTTGCGCGAGTCCAAGTTGTGTTCTCTTAATGAAGGCTGCGTTTTACACGCGTGTAGCACACCTACATTGTTCACGCATCATTCAGGTCAAGCTTGAAATCAGCCTCTGGGTCGTCAATAAACTTGCTGCCCTCACCAACGCCAGCATTGTTTACGACAATCTGAAATGTAGTTCAGTTCAAGGGTACCGCGCCATCGAAACGCCATCGAATTCCTCACGTCCAAGCTTTGCAATTCCTTTTGCAAACACGGCGTCGATCTGCGCCATCTCTGACACGTCGCACTCGTAAAACATGGCAGCGTTGGTGCCGAAGCGGGAGGTAAGAATGGCAACCGTGCGCTGGCCGTTCTCGGCGTTGATGTCGCATCTTTGGTTTCGTGTTTGGTTATGAACGTTTTGGGTCAGTTTGGTACGTTGATGGCACAGGGTGGGTCAAAGAAAGGCTGCGAACCCAATGACCTTGGCGCCTTTCGACGCGAGGCGCATTGCGAGCTCAGCGCCAAAACCGGCTCCTACGCCAGTAATGAGGGCCACTTTGTCTTTGACGTCGTACACCATCTTGTTTCAGGGAAAGCGGTTAAGATATTGCTGGGTGACTGAGCTTTCCGACTTCCATCACTAATCACAGAAAAGAGGGAAGGGTTGTGCGAGTGTATGTTCTGGATTAAGCGATTTGGAAATAAAAATGAAATTCGCCACATGAACATCAAAGGGAGAGAAATGCTGACGTGACCAACGCGAAACCAAGTCGACTAATCAGCGCCGCAACGCCTCCCGTCTTGGAAGGAGAAACGGTCACGGTGGGTACCGTCACTCCACCAGTCGGAACCTGCACAGCTGTCACATCTCCCTTACCAAGCAACACCCGCGTCGCGAGACTAGGCACACCATCCTTGGTCACGGCGAAAAGGTGGTAATTCCCCGGCGGCGCCACATTTGGGTTGCCCGGAATCTTAAAGACGACGTAAGTCGCGTTCGCAAAAAGCAACGTGGGCTCAATCAGCCGCTGATCCGTATTTGTGCTATGCGTCGTGGTTGAGTAACGCACAAGGGTGATTCGCGCCGCGGGTGGGGCCGTACCATCGAGGGTCACCGCAACCGTGCTTCCATAGCTAAGCTTGCTCCCCGCGGACGGACTCGCGAGCACGGGCCGTTTGGCGCCAGCCTGCAAGTAAGCTGGCGTAAAGCGTTCCACGCGCATCTCGTACGGACTTGTGCATGCCTTCTTCTCGCTCGTTGGAAAGCATTCCGGCTTGACACCCTGGCTGATGTTGGCGTACGCCGTGAGGGGACCCAGCGTGTCAGGCGTGCCCCAAAAGTCCAGGTAGTTCTGCATCTCGGAGCCCGTCGTGATAACGGTTGCATCCTCTAGAAGTAGCACGCCCGAATGGTACAGGCGCGGGATCGTGCTCTTGCCCACGGTACTCCACGTGTTGGTGGCAGGATCATACATATCCGTCTCGAAGGTGGGCGCAGAGGCGTAAAGCGCCTGTCCCGCGTCACCGCCAGCGACACCCCATCCGGCACCGTTCGTCATCAGTACTGTGCCGTCTGGTAGGATGGCACTGTCTGGCATGACGCGCCCGCGCGGCATATTCGCGACAAACTTCCACTTGGCGTCGAGCACGTCGGGCTGAAAGGTGAGACAGTCCGAGCTCGCGAGTAAGGTGTCGCGCTTGCTGCCACCGCAAAGCATCACTGTAGCCGTGTAGTTTTCGCTCTCGCGGAGAGGAAGGAGGAAGGCGGTGGGCGTGTGCGGGTAAATGAAGGGGGCGTGATCAAAGGCGGGGATGGGTTCCAGATTGACCGTGTTGGCTTCTGTGTCTCCAGGGTCGACATTTGGGTCGATCAGGACGGTTCGGTTGGAGACCATCATGAAAACTTTGCCAGAGGGCATTTGAAACGCAACGGGATACAAGTTATGCGGGAAGGCCCAGTCCAAGATGGACGAGGTGATGGCATCTTTGTATCTTCGAGGATAAAATTCGTACGTTGGGTTGTTTGTGTTGCTTAAATCCTCAAACACGAGGTTCTTCTTGGAACCTGACGTGATGAATGCGCTGCAAATTTGATCGTCAGAAGGTTTCAGGACATCATCTCACTTTCTACTCACTCCCCATCGCCCATGGTGACCACAGTAGGATACCAACGCTCCGTAGACATCTCGTATGACTCATCCCAACCTTTCTCCAGTGAAAAAGTGCGGACGCGGTTGATGCCGTAAAACAAGAATGTCTGGTCGTCTGGCTCACTCACATTCGCATTCTTGCTTGCATCATGCGTAGGCGTGCTTGATTGTCTGTCCACGGCATGTGCGCAAATCAGTGTTCACAAGTTCACCGCGAAACCAGGCGTCACCTGTCGCCGCCAATCACGTACACGCCACCATCCGCCATCTGCGCATGTCCCGCACAGAAGGCGTTGGTCTTAATATGGTTCAGCGTGAACGAGATAGAGTTGTCCTTCAGGCTTATATCCACCAACGTGGAGGTGGTGCCATTGGTTAGTGGGTTGATGAAGGGATAAGGAGAAGTATGCGGTCGTTCGATGCAGGAGAGCTTGTTCCCCGGTAGCAGTAGTGAATGAATGCATAACGAGCCCGTTTGACCCGCTGAAATAAGGCACAAATAGTCAAAGGGGCAATGAAAGGGTGCGACAGAGACGTACACATGACCTCCCAGGTTCCGGCGACGATGCTGGCAGCCAAAACAGTGGATCCAAGCATAGTCAAAGTTAGTGGTGCAGATAATTGCATTTGCGAATTGAGCGATTGCATCAAAAAGTGTGCCTTTATGGCACAGACTCGGAGATTGATTGATTGGATGACAATCGAGTCAAGATCTGTCACCTTTCCTTTCATCGAACAATTACCTAGTTTTCCATCGAGCGAGATGAATAGGTTTTCGGTAAATGGTGGGGTCCACATAAGCACTGCTTCTGCGACTCCTGCTTTGCAGTAAATCAACACGAAAAAACTGCGCATACTAAAAATTATTTCTAATGCAAAAAAAGTGACGGAATGCAAATGGCTAATAATACCCTCCACCACCACCACCTGTGGGAGAGAGTTGTGGTCGGCACTTGCGAGCTGAAGAAACCAACGTAATACGCACCATCGGAATCGTCCCCGCCGACACCATCATGGTCGTCGTCGTAATAGTCATTATGATAGTCATCCGCCCCTTCTTTGTCCCCTTCGTCAAATTCTTGCTCGACGTTGTCCTCGTCTTCATCAAGGATGCCACCGTCCTGGAAGATAATAAAAGATCAGCTGCTAGCGGTAGGCGCGCACGCACCAGAAACAGCGGCGCGTCGTGGAAGGAGTACGCGAGGCCCTGCAGCTCAACGCCAATCTGTCCGCGTCCAGAGCCGCCGCGACCGCCTCTGAACCCGCCTCGGCTCATGGACGACGACACGGGCTTTCCTTTTCTTTTTTCAGCGCCCAACACCCTCCCTCACCACCCTCGGAAAGTTGCCCCAACCAAGAATGGCGGCTGAGAACGTGTTTATCGGGATTGGATTCGGTACCCTTAACTCCACCATTGCCATCGTCGGAAAGGTACTTGCGCTGCGTTCACGTCGGCTGGAGGCCTGACCGTGGTCTCCGACTATTCCCAGGACTCCAACGGAGAAACCATCGCCAACGAAGATGGTGACCGCATCATTCCCTCCTACGTTGCATACACGGGCTACGAGCAGGTGCGTGCCGGCTCAGACAAGGGACACCTGTGCTGATCCTGATTGCACTGCATACATTTGGATGCCAGATCGTTGGATCCCAGGCTAAGATCCAGGCAATGTCGAACCCCAAGGGTACTATTGTTCAGTTCAAGAGCCTGCTCGGTCTCAGGTATGCATTTCATTGATGATTCGCTATCGACTGACACTGTACGCACTTTCTCCCGGATACCTCCCTACATCGCCAGATATGAAGATGAGGAGGTCCAAAATCACTCCAAAATCCTCTCCACAACCATCGTGGCCCACCCTGATGATGCGCACGTCCCCGCATACGAAGTTGAGGAGTACGAAAGCGAGGAAGCCGAGGAGGCGCAGACGAAGCACGTGAGCGTGTCGGCAGTCGCGGCGGCATACCTAGCCAAGTTGAAGGAGACGGCCGAAGGATACCTGGGCAAGACCGTGACGGGGGCCGTCGTGTCGGTCCCTGCTCACTTTGCCGAAAAGAGCAAAGCGGCCCTCATCGCCGCGGCGCGTGAGGCCGGGTTAGGCGAGGTGTTCACTATCGTGGAGCCCGTTGCCGCCGCACTCTCCTTTGACAAAACCGCTGTCATCAAGGGCACGGCGAGCAGCAAGACGGACCGCATGGTGCTGGTGGTCGACCTTGGTGGTCACCAGTTTAATGTGACCCTCCTCAGCGCCAATAATGGAATCTACAGTGTCATCTCCTCCTTCGACGACTACAAACTTGGTGGCGTACACTTTGACCAGGTGCTCGTCAACTACATCAAGGACGAATTCAAGCGCAAGACGAAGCAGAACATTGGGGACAACCGGAGAGCAAATGCCAAACTCCGCACGGCGTGCGAGCAGACGAAGCGCATGCTGAGCCAGAAGGACACAGCACCTTGCAGCGTTGACTCCTTGTATGATGGCATTGACTTTCACGGGCAGGTCCTGCGTGGACGCTTCGAGAACTTGGCCGAGCCCCTGTTTCAGCGTTGCGCGGATTTGATTCGTCAGGCATTGAGAGAGGGCGGTGTTGCAGACGCATCAGGCATTGATGAGGTCTTACTGGTCGGTGGATCAAGCCGTATCCCCAGATTCCAGCAGGTGATTAGCGGATTATTCCCTGAATCCACCGAGATTCGCACGGATGTAGAGCCGGATGAGGCCATTGGAAACGGTGCTGCCATCCAGGCGGGTATCATTGTGCAAGCCACCGCGGACGGCGTGGACTATGCCGCTGCCATCACCAGCAAGGACGTGATTGATATGCCCCACTTGAACCACAGTATTGGCTTGGAGACGGCCAGTGGTGCCTTTGTCAAGGTAATTCCTCGACTCACGCCCATTCCGGCTAGAAGGGCCGTTGAGTTCTCAAATGCCGTCAAGGGTCAGACAGAGGTGTATTTGGCTGTGTACGAGGGCGAAAGCGAGGTGGCCAAGAAAAACTCGTTGTTGGCGGAGATTGTCGTGTCTGACCTCCCTGAGGGGTTGGCTGTAGGTGCTGCCAAGATTGATGTCACTTTTTTGATTGAGAAGGATGAGGTTTTGCAGGTGGTTGCAAAGGAGCGGACCGAGGGCAAGCAGCTGAAGGTCAAGGTGACACAAGCCAAGCACTAAAATGTGCACCTATCTTGTGCGGTTGTATCATGTGGTGGATGAAGGGTCTTCCGTCCAATGTGTTTTATAAATCGCACAATAAACTGTTTTTCCGACTGCCGTGAATCCATCTTTTATAAGAATCGCCCTTATTATACCTCCAAACATGGGAAAAGTCCAGTGCCTTCAACGGTCTCTCTACCTATGGGTTTATGAATTAAGTCGCTCACGCCTGGCCAACTGATACCCGTCCGCGGCCTCCGCTGCACTAGTTTGGTTGCCTGCCCATGCCCCTAATGGTGTTCAAGCCTGAATTGAGGATAGCTCCAGCCCGCTGCCTGACACCCCGCCAATGCCTTCGAACATGGCATCAATTCCTCCTGCGCAGTGGCCATACTGAACATCGCAGAAACTCACTGTGGTAGTTAGGAAATAATGGAGTATGGCAGATGGAGTGAGACAGTCCAAGAGCCTGTCATGTTACGCCCCAACGCCCACCTCGATCGAAACCATTATTCGCAACAAACTTGACGAAGATGACGAAGACGACGAGGACGAAGCCAACGAGCGCGATAATCAGGTGACCAGGGAAGCCATTGGAAAAGGTCAGCATTCCTCAAACACCATAAAAACAATTCAGCCCCTCGAATTCTCCCTCATCCGCGACTTCTCTTTCAAAGAAAAGACCGCCCATCAAACCGCTTCCGCGGACGTGGACGCGAACCGCATGATCTTCCTCAACATCAGCGATGAGGTAGCCATCTTTCACCGCCTCAGCGGGCGTGGACTTGGTTCGTAAACGCACCACATTCGACGCGCGGACGATGATTATTATGACAAACCCGCGACGCTGCGTGTGTCGCGACGCAGCCGGCGGAAGCGGGAGATGTTCAATAAGCGGCAGGAAATGTATCAGATTCTGCCCTTGAACTTTGAAGAACCGGAGGAAGTTGTTGACACAGACGAGGAGGAGGTGGAGGAGGAGGAGCAACGGGGCTTGGATGCCATGGAGTTTGGGAATGTGGAGGAACTTGTGCAGGATTTGGAGGCGGATTTGCAGGCGGAAGAGGAGGCCGGAGTCCAGGTTCTAAATGGCCCGTCAGATATTGGATCCATGGGGACAGTTGTGTATACCCATGACAGCGATTCGGATGACAGTATTATGGATGGATCTGCTTTTTTGACAAAACCGTCTACCGCGCCGCGAGGCCCGGACGCCGACGGGGATTTGGAGTGGTGATTATGTTGCACTTTCCAGTTCAAAAAATCTATTGAAACGCGATTTAAAGATTTGTTTATAGCGTCCATGTGCTTTAAACAATCAAGAGTGGGTCTGCATCCAACTTGCTGCAGACAACTTCTACAATAGACCCACCATCTGTATTGATGACTTGAGCAAGACGAGCCTGCAGCGTCTCCTTCAAAAAACCACGTTCCGTATTCGAATGCTCACATAAAATCACAGCGCTACCTTTCGTTGTGGCATTCAAAACGTCATGATGGCTCATTTCTCCAGTGAAAAGCAAATCAGTGCTTTGCTGAAGTCTTTTAAAGACCGAAGAGCCGCTGCCCGCGCAAATGCCAACCGTTTTCACGACGTGTGTCGCCGCCGTCTTGCCCGCTGGCACAGCAACGCGCACATGCTTGAGATTCAGGAAGGCCTTGATTCTTGCTACCATCACCTCGAGCGAGGCTCCCTCCTGTGTCATGATAAGTTTCGGGTGTAAGCAAACCCGGCTTCTCACTCCACGGTCCCACCTGGAGCGTTACGATGCGTCCAATCCCAGCTCCGTCCCATCCGCTGTACGGTGCGAGCGCGGCAACGGTCCCCTTATCCAACTCGGCGATATTCCGGACAGCCTTGGCAGGACCTAACGCGCCCGCGAGCCAATCGTTGATGCCTCCCTTGCATGCGTCGAGGCAAGTGTGCGGCGAGAGGATAGACACTCCGTGGCCGGCGCATTGGAGGAGAGCGTGAGCCTTGACGTCCGAGAGTGCGAGTTTCTTCATTGCGCTGAAAATGGGCGGGTGGTAGCTGTATGTGGGATGCGTGAGTGTGAGGTGGGCGGAAAGTATGGGAAGGACATACGCCACAATCACTCCGACATTGTCGTCCGCGAGTGCCTCTGCGACTATCTCGAGAGTCAAGTCAACCGTCAGAAAGACTTTGGTCGCATTCTGGCGAGGAACAGGGGCTTCCAACAGGAGTCCCACCTGTTGGGAGGGTTATGGAAACAGCACCACAACGTGGGGACTCACATTGTCCCAAGGTTCCGCCAAGGGTAATGGAGCAATCTTGCCCAAAAGCGCCGTGTATGTACGCGCCAGGAGTTGCGATGAAGTGATCGTCATTTTCCTTCGCTATTCCAACTCTTTTTTTTGAAGCAATCAGCGAAAACCAAGAAGCTGAAAGAACCGATCGCACACTCCCTTCACGCCTCCTCTAAGCTCGCGGGAACAAAAAAGGCAATCATATCCCCCAAGGTCAGAACACCGACAGGCTTCTCCTTCCCATCTTCAATCCAAACGCGATGAATCTTGTTCACAATCACGCACCGCACCGCCTCCAGCAAGCTACTGTCTCTCTCCACAGTTTTCAGCTGGTCTGCCTTAACCTCTCCAGGTCCATGACGCGTACGCGTCGCCAGAAACTCAAGGACTGGCAAAAACAACGACTCCAGCGCCTCCAAGTCCGCCGTAATGCCCCTCAAATCACTCGCGGAAAGGTTGGCCACCAGTTTTCCTCGCGCCGAGACAACCCCAACGGCGCTCGCGCGGTGCATGTACATGACGCGAAAAGCCTGCAGCGCGCTGAAGCTGTCGGGCACCGTGATGACGCGCTTGGAGCGGTCGCCGACCGTGGAGGTGCTGAGCTGGTTAGGGTCCGCTTCCATATTGCGTTGGGCGCGGAGACCCTCGTCAGCAAGTGCCTCGACGACGCCCACGGGGGTGGCAAAGAGAATCGAGGAAGCAACGGGGAAGATGGAATCCGCTTGGGTAAAGAGGAAGTTGATCACGTCGCTCTGAAGGTCCGGATTGGCGCAGTTTACCACCCAGGTTAGGTACGAGTTTATGAAAGAATCAATGATACGAACCTGAGTGACCATAACGATGCAGCTTTCCGTGTTAGTAGGTACATCTTCATCGTCGAATGATACGCTCTTGGCTGCAGTATCGACATCAATCACGAGTACCCGGTGCAATGGTGGAGTGGCCAGCATTTGCAAAATCGACGAGACTGGCTCCGAGCTGTGAATGGTCCAAGACATGGTGCTTTCAGCCGTCATTCCAATGAGGGTGGAAACGGGTGTGGAAAAGTAGGCTTCGGCTTCTTGGTCGAGGGCGAGGAAGCTCATTCCCTCTGTTCCCGTCTCCGCGCTCGTGTCAAGGGCCCTGGAATCAACGCATATGTTAGAAGGAGAGAAGGCATAGAAAGTAGTAGAATGGTAGCGACGAGGACCACTCACTGCAAGTCATCAAACAGTTTATTGAAGACGCTCCAAGCGAGTACATCGTAGATGGACACAATTCCAGTGAAAGTCTTGTCTTGTGGATGGTCTTGTACGATTCTCGTGGTGGGCACGGCCAGAACGTGGTGCTCCGCGAGAACTTTGAGAACGTCGCGAAGCGGGGTTTCCTCTGGAACGGACACGAGTTGCAGCGAATGATCTGGTCGAGACGCACGCTTGTGCTCGAGGAGCTTGCTGATGGGGATGTGCGTGAGGGCGGAGTAGAACTCTTTTATGGCGGCGGCGACCCTGGCTTCAGGTAACTTTGCAGACTGTTTTGTGAACTTTTGGTGGCCTGAGGTGGCTTCATTTTTTGGCGTGTGGATCATTCTTGACTCAGGTTTTTGGTTGTTGATAGGGGAGACGCGTGGAGTTTTGTACTGAGTTGTGAGAGTGAGTCACAGTCAGCCAACGCCCTCACTGAATAACGTAAATCACCTGACGCTGCTCCTTTTCTCATCTTCCGTCCCTCATCGCTTTTATGATCATCAAATGTACGATTTTAACATGGTGGAGAGACTCAGAGAAGGAAACAAGTTCTCCGTCTTGACTCACTGGATTCAATAGTGACATGCGATGGCAATAGTAATGCACATTTAGCACAAGAGAGAATTTGGCAAAGTTTCGAACATACCGCAACTTCCCGCTAATAGACGCTGCGAGGCTTCGATGACAATAATGAAACGAAGCGAGCGGACGAGGAAATACCAGTGAGTAAACTGGGGCTGTACTACCCAACAGTTCGTTTTGTTGCTAAACAAACGAAAGTAGCGGTTGCAGACGAGCATCCGCTGCTCAGCACAAACACTGACAAAGAATATCCCTCTAGAAACCCAAAGGTGGAATACGAACGCCAACATTCCGAAATAAACATCAGTCTGCCATCAACTGTCCAACTTCTAATTATATCGTTTGATCATGAGAAAATATGCGGGCTTGTGCAAATTCTGATGGTACAAAAAAAATAAATGTTATGCAAGGGCTTCTCCTGTACCTATTGTAAGAAAACACCGGGAAGGCAATTGCAACCGGCTGAACGGAAAATCAACCTCGCTTTATTCCTCTGTCCCGCCAGAATTTTTTAGCGGATCGAAGTCGAGATCCCCCCTGCCCCTTCCCTCACAGGGACCAGAGTCATAATCCTTGCTTAAAACGTCAACCAATTCGAAAAAGAGTAGTGAAATATTGATGGGTATTGCAAAGTTCCCGGGCAGAGTATCAGTGCTTCTTCGGGCCGAAGCTGTGGTTGGATGGAAGTCACAGTTAGCGCACCCAAACCCCGTTGTCCCCTCGCTCGAATCCATGAAACGAAAGGGACTCAACTGTAGGAGCTTCTCAATGAGGTCGACGTGTGTGAGCACCATCCTTCGGCAGCAGTACCGCTGCAGGCCGAGCTTCGTAAGGGCCTCGCCTTCGGGGATGTCCATTTGCAGATATGTGAGGTACTGGTCCCACATGTTGCCAATCACTTTGCCGCATGAGAAGCATCGAACGGGGATGAGCATGGTGGATTGTTGAAGTGGGTTTTGACGAGAAAAAGAAGAAAATAAGAAGAATAAATAGAGGTTAGAATTGGCCGTATTTTCTGATATCGCGATACAATGAGGGCGAACTGACAGGTGAAGACGAAGCTGTCTCAATGAGAGCGCCAATGTAATGGCTTTTTGTGAATCATGCCTCTCAAAGCCTTTTGCAAGTTACTGAATGCTTAGAGTGAGAAAAGGAGAGAAAGGAAAAAGGCACTACTACGTGTGTCGGGCTTCCCCACACAGGCAACAACCCAAGCACAGAAGTTGCCCCGAATCGAAGCATCGACACCCATGCTATCGACATCTGAATCCGTCTCGAGTGCAGCCAGCGAAACAGCGAAGGGGCTTCTGTGCGGGATCTGCATCGAGGTGCCGTGGCCACCGGTGGAGTCGGCGTGCTGCGGGCATGTCTTCTGGTTCACCATCCCCTTTAATTCCATAATAATTGCTGAAGAAGTGAATAACTGACATATGTAATGTGTACAAGCGCGGACTGTCTTGCCAAGCTGCACGCCTCCTCCCGCGCCAACGGCCACTCTCCTAAATGCCCCTTCTGCCGCGCCACGCCCGTCGCCGCGCATCCGTCCAAGGCCCTCGCGCGCATGCTTGGCTCTATCGTGGCGCCATGCGTCTTCTGTGCCGAACGCGTCCCCGCCAAGCACCGCGAAACACACAAAAAGACCGTCTGTCCCCGCGCACCCAAGGATGCTGCGTGCCCGAAACCAGCCTGTTCTTTCAGGGCCGTTGGTCCCGAATCACCTGAAATGTTGCTGCACCTGGTCTCGGCACACGCAGGTGACTTGCTGCAGGCCACCGCCGCTCTCTACCGCACGCGCGCACTCGAGCCCATTCGCGACGAGTTTGCCAAAGACAAAGATCCCACGATGCCGCGAGTGAATGCAAAGGGGCATTTGGCGCGGCTGGGGGAGACGGGGAGCTACTATTGTGGGCAACCTCTTGACCGGCGATGCTATTGCTGCAACGGATACTGCGGGCCAACTAATGGTGTCAACTGTGATGCTTGCTTTGACCTGGATTTCGTTGTTAAGGGCCTGCCTGAGGGATTCCGCTTGAACGGGAATGGAGTCGTTTGCCGGCTGGACCCTCGTTCTGGTAGCGACGGAAATGGAGGCGTTTACTACTGCGGACGAAAACTTTCGATGCATTCTGAAAACTATTGTGCCGCTTCATCGGCCAAGCAGTGCCGCGCGTGTAAACGCTTGAACAAGAATCCCAACAATCTCCGAAGACATGATTTTCAGGACGATGATGGGGATGACAATGACGATGACGAAGACGGAAGCGACGAAGACGACGATGAGTGATTGACCGGATGTCGTCAAGCTTCTTGATGTTTCCTCTTTTACATGTTTCTGCTTCTTTGATTAATTGCAAACTGCTGTCCCCCTTTCTTTGTTTTCGTTGTAGTTTGTTGGCGGTGGCGCAGTTACTGTGATATCTCTCAAGTTCAAAACATTTATTTATTGGGAACGTGTGGTCGTCAATGGGGTCCAGACCCTTCGTATGGACGCAAGAACTGAAAAAAGGACGGAGAAGGCTAAAAATCATCCTTCCAGCCCATCACTTTGATATAGCCGACCGTCATCTCAATCGCATCTCGTTACATCAATCTTTTCAATCTTGCCCTTTCGCCTCAGAATGTGGACCTTGCACATATTTGTTGGCGTTTGGGTGTCCTTTAATTTTCAAGTCGAACGATTGGCTGACTCTCGTCGACCACTTGCGCTCATATCGAGTGTATGGCGTGGATGGTTTGGATCGACATAGGTGTGTGAGAATCCTTTGACGGGCAAGTTTCAACGGGACAGTTTGAGTCGGACACGCTGTCCGAAAATCGAGCAAAGGGAGACCAGGCAGGAATCTGATCGAGTATGCGCTTTGTTGCTTCGATTTGCAAAAGGTCCAGTGCGGTTACTTGGTCTAATTGAATGATAAAAATTGTAGGAGCCATGCCACCAAAGCGCAAAGCGGGCGGCGGCACCTCGTCGCCATCGACGACGCCGACAGTATCCTCTGCGACGCTAGATATTGCAGCGAACGGGACAGGGGCAGGATGCGAGGTAGCTGTGGTCGTCAGCAGCGGCGGGGCTCGCGCACGGCGGGGATCGGAACTCGTTGGAGTGGGAGTGGGAGGAAGTGCAGGGGGAGTTGGAGTGCACGAAACTGGTAGCGAGAGTGCGGCTTCGTCGTCCCGGCGTAGTGCAGTTTACAGTGCCATCTTTGGCGGCGAGGAGGAGGAGGAGGACGAGGGCTATGAGCATGACTCTGGGAACGAGAACTACTCGTTCTCGAATGATGAGTCATCCGCTTCGTCGCCTCCTTCTTCTTCTCTCAGCGGAAGACTGAAACGAGGAAATGGAGGGACGGGCATCTCGTTCAGCTTCAACGCAACAACAACAACAAACCCTACTTCAGCTGCAGAAACAACCACCATAAAACCATCCATCTCCCTCAAGAGAAAGGACGACGATGAAGACGACGACGACGCCTCGTCCGTTCTCAGCGCAACTTCGTCGCTCTCAATCTGTACAAACTCCTCTCACAACTCTCTCTCGCATCAACAGCAGCCATCCCCAGTGCATCAAACGCTCTTTCAGCCAGGTCAGAGACAGCGCACACTTTCTGGTTCCATATACAACCGACAGTCGCTCGGAGGCGCAGGCATGTTTGCTCAACAAGACAACCAGGAGGACGACAACGACGAGGTTGACAATATAGGAGACCAAGAAGACGGAATCGGAGAAGAAGAAGAAGAAGAAGAAGAAGGAGAAGAGGAGGAAGAGGCGGACGAGAACGAACTAGAAGAGCAAGCGAACTCGAAAGGGACCGATCAAGAACACCAAGAGGATGATGGCACGGCAGGCGAAAACGCATCTCAGCTTTTCCATCCTTCATCAGCTTCAACTGCCACCTCAATATTAACTGTAGAGGGAAGTGCCGTGTTGGTGCAGAATTCCGGAATATCTACCGTTGCCTCAGCCACAGCCGCAGACGGTCAAGAATCAAGCAAGGAAAACCACCAGGCAGATGCATCCGCTGATTTTCAACCCCCAAACACTCCGCCAGACTCCAAGCCAGTGAACGGAAGCCCTAATGAACCCAAACACTTGGAGCGAGCACTGGATGAGAAAGGTTTGAAACCTGAATATTCGAACATTAAACTCACTCCATTTTTTGTCGTTCATATAGAACGTATCCGTCGCCTCGCATACAAGGCTCTTCAAGAAATTGAAGCAGACTTCGCCAAGTTCAAAAACAAGTAGCGTATCCAACACTGTCCACCCCGACTCCCTTCTGAAAGAATCTTTCATTTTTCACAGATTCTACCTTGAAGAAAGCTTCAAAATCGACATGGAAATCAAAACGGTGCGCGACGGCACTCATGCGCGCATCGCGAGCGAGACGGTCGCTATTGAGAGCCGCAAGCACGCTTTTGACACTTTCAGCAGCGAGCGGCTGCGTATGCTGCTTGTGCGCTATGAAGGCGAGTGCGCGGCGGCGGTGGAGATAGCGAATGTCGAGTTCGTGGTATGTTTTTTCTCTCGCGCGTTTGTATCCTTGGCCTGACGGGGTATCTTTTATTGCCCCATGAACAGAGGAAGAAAGCGGAGACGCGGAGTCATTTGATGGAGGAAGCTGTGCGAAATTGTTCGCTGTTGACAGAGGAGATGCGGAGGTATCATATGCCGCGTGAGTCGTGCCCTTTTTTTTCATTTGTATTCAGCAAGCTCATGAAACCGGAATCTTTTAGACCGTGACCGCGGCGTGTCCCACAAGCGCCGGAAAACGCGCCGCCACGACTACGCGGAATGGAAATGCATCATGGAGGACGACCTCCTCGACGATGCGCTCCCCTCAGGCCCCGCTTCTTCGTTCAGTCTACATTCTGCACCTACATCCGGCCATTACAATCACCACAGCCACCACAGCTACCACCACCACCCTGCACATGCGCTAGCTCCGCATGCCGCAACTGTCAAGCGGAAACCGCAAATGACGGCGGCGAGCGTGTACGGCTACTTCCCTTCGGCGCATGTAAATGGGCTCTCGGCACAGCGCGTGGAGGAAGACTTGGTGTTCCTGGGCATCAAATAGGAACGACCATTATTATCAGCTTTTGTGCCCTCATTCTCTACCAAACAAAACCTCTGCGACCCTTTTTTTTCGGTTATGTCTTCGCATATGCTATGGATTTCTCGTTTCTCGTTTCTTTCTAAATGCATACCCCCGTCACGCTCTGCTGCTGCTTCTGTTGGTTCTGGATCTGGGTAACGCTGTTGCCTGTGTGTGCCTTCTCCTTTTTATTTAACTTTAACACCCCGTTAACACCTCAAACCACAATTCATGGTGTAAATCAAATATAATATATTCTCCTCTTCTTTTTGTCTATTGGCAGGGTGTCCGCAATGAAGGCACCAGTAATATTCTTGTCGATTCACAAGCAGCTGTTATTTGAAATGAAGGTAATACTCAAGATCGGATCCCCACAAGGCACACCATGAAATCCCCTCAGACATGACAACAGCTAAAGCTATACCATCATTACCGTTGACACATGACTATAGTCAAATGCACTGCACATGCTTACAAGCTCACCTGCCTTTTGTAAAAAACAAATAGGCAGAACAATTAGACAGCAATAACAACAAACAAAGACGAAGTGGAGATTGTCCAAACAAGAAACGCTTCAATATGTGGACATCTCGGCACTTCAATCATCACCCACAGCAACCTTTTCTTCTTATCAAAATCCACTCATCTGTCAGATGAATCCTACCTCAGGCCATTTGTGGACGGGCGGAGTACTTCGTCGTTGGCCTTTTTTGGACCATCACTAAGACGGAATTGATAATCCAATGAATCATGTTTCTCTTTGGATTAAAATATTCTAAGTTGCTTTATTCTTTGATTGTTGAACGTCTGGATGAAGATATGAGTTCCAAAACGTCCTTCTGCTTCGGTTGGAGCATCCGACGCGTGGGAAACCAATGTTTTTGAACCAACTCTTGCAAGGGAAATCCTCGAACCACCTTGTACTCGTCCCCCAGCTTTCCTTTCAAAATCTGCAAAACACGGAAAGCTGAGTCGCCATGCCGAGGAGGACGAATTAATCCAATCAGAACGTACCTCCGTCGCCTCCCTCAACCGATAATGCGAGAAGCGCGTCGAAAACAGGTGGTGCGCAACATGCCCCCTCGCAATGTCGTGCATAAGCGCATCCAGGATGCCAAAATGGACGTCATACAATGCGCAATGTGGCCCGCGTTCACAGCACGCGAGTTGGAGAAGGTGTTATGGCCGGCGTCGTGGCCAACGACGTAAAGGCACCACATGAGAGGGAGCCCTTCAGTACACATTGAATTTTCATAGACAGACTTTGAACAATAGGCTCTTGAATGCTGTGGTAACACTAACCCTCTTCTGCTTCCGATTCAATTCTAACAAAAGTCTTTCTTTATAATTCCAATTTGTTTCAGCATCCTTTATTCAGGTTTGTATTTTGTATTGATTGCTTGCCATTAATGTTGAATTTACTAATGACATCTTTCTATCATATCTTCTTATTAAATAGAACCCCAAAGTAAGCTCTTCCCACTTCTCCTTCTGATTTGCATTCTAACTAATATCTTTCTTTATAATTTTGATTTGTTTTGGCATGGTTAGGTTTGTATTTTGTATTGTTGCTTGCTGTCAAACTTATTGCTGGCTTTCATAATTACAGGCCTCAGCAAAATGCGGTACCAGTATTTGTGCAAGTGGGAGGTGTGGACATGAATGCTGCGGTAAGCACTTCCCACTTCTCCTTCTGATTTGCATTCTAACAAAAATTTTTCTTATAATTTTGATTTGTTTCAGTGTGGAATCAGGAATTCAGGTTTGTATTTAGTATTGATTGCTTGCCATTTGTGTTGAATTGATTTATTGACATTCCTTCTATTGTAGGCTCTTGATCGTGATCAAAAGTACAAAAGGTGTTTGGCTGAGCTGAAAACTGAATATGGTGTTGACTCGAATGAAGTGAAGGAGTATATTGCTGAGCACCATCTAACTTCAGGAAATCTTGTGGTTTGTTTACCTTTTCCTACTGCTCCCTCTGATTTGTATTCTGACAAAAACCTTTCTTATATCAATTTGTTTTGGTAGGTTTGTATTTTGTGTTGATTGCTTGCCGTTAATGCTCTAATGACCTTTTCCTAACAGGCTCAAGTATGGGAGCAAATATTTGTCAGTAATCAAATCTATAGCCTTGCTAATGCAATGTCACAATGCAATGTATTACTCAAACTTGTGATCAATGTATTGATCTCATAATCTCAGTGGCTTGGATGGGAGGGTTGCTGATGGACTTTGCCCGACTCAAACGAAAGCAGAGCGGAACACTATGTTCGAACGATTAGAAGCCAGGAATGGTGCCAATTGCCAACATTGTGGTGTTGTCGTTGCTGGGAAAGTGGGGCAGGACCATCAAGTAAGAATCTTGTTAATTGAAAGGATTATACGTTTCATTATTTCTAATTAGGGCTCAGTTGATTGGTTGGAATGTGAGCAATCTTACTTCATATTTGGTCAAGAAGCTGTTTGTAGTTGCTTGTTCTGTCGAAGGTAACTCCACGTTCTCCTCAAAGTTGCTTATTTATGATGTCATGCTTTCAGGCTTTTCAATAAGCTTACAAAAGCACAAAGTATCTGTCTGGTTGACTCACTTCTCTCACACTACAATCCACAATTGGCTGATGCTGTCTTGAATTGCCCTCTGTCTGGAATGGATGACACCACTGTTAATGAAGAATTGAAACCCTTTGAAATATTGCACATGTACAGATGCTGAGCTGGATGTCATATTTATTCGCGAATCAAAAAACGAATTTGTTGGAGCGAAAGGGTGAGGATTGACGTCCTCGGTTAAAACCTACCTTTAAGCCCTTTTTTGCGAAGTACTGTTCAGTTTGCCTTGTGTCTGGGATAATCTGGGATAACTCATTTGAAATTGGGCATTCTCTGTTATATTCTCCATCATTTATTCACACATTCTGTTCTGTTACAGGATTTGGGATGAAGATGGGTGGTACAGAGAGTCTGATGTGGCTATTCTCGGCGCGAATCAACGATGCCAAGTTTTCGATCCCTGCGTTTCATTCAAAGGAAAGTCTTAATGAGTACCAAGTCAAGAACAATATTCCTTTAGATCTTCAGCCTCACAGGGTTCTTGTCATGGTTATACGTCCATACCTTGAACGATTTATCAAATTCCAGAGACAGAAGATATTGTGAATCCAGGATTGGCAAGAAGATGTGGAATAAGGGGTATTTTGATGCCAAGAAAGTATGAATTATTGAGTAGCAATAAAAAGAACTTTACTTTGAATCATCAGGACCCCAAATCATCAGAATTGTAATTAATACTTAAATCAGGTAAATCTTGATTGATGTAGGAAATTGAATCATAATTATGAATTTGAAATATCATGGGGCATTTCAATCCAAAACGCTGGAGACAGATAATCAGTGCCAAGTAGGTTTCTAGCTTCTGCCGTTTGGAACCATTTCCGAATTCCTGTGATATGTAAGCAGACATTCTTAAATGTTACCGGAATATATTTAAACCTCTGGACTTCACTGAGGAATGAATGGAACTGAAGGTTCAGTTTGAACTCGGTTTGGACATAGCGCAAGAATTCAAATAAAGGAGACAAACAAGTGGGTATAGTAATTATTTTATTGTAGAATATTCTATAAATTATATATATATATTTAATAATATCTACCATATTTTATTTATTAAATTATACCTCAGTTATATGCTCTCTGGATCTTCTTTGGCTGAGCATCTTTCTGAAACTCTGAATACAGTTGGATGAGTCTTCCGCCAATCTGAAAATGATAGAAGTTGGTGTGTAATTCTTGACTCGCAACGTGGCATAACAGTCTTCGAATCTGTAAACTCAACTTTCATCTCGAGTATTTCTGTTCCTTGGTATTCATCAAGCTGCCGTGATGTTTAAGTATTAAAAGTTGTCTCCAGCTCATGATCTGACACTGGGAATTGTCGAGTTGCCACTGAACCATATTTGTTTAAGAACAATTTTGGGTTATCAAACTGATTGTATGCAGATCGCGTTGTTGGTGAACTCGAAGTTGAGGATATTACTTCATTATTGACATTAGTTGAGGTTGATGTTGGAGAAATATCCATGTCTTCATTGTTTTGGAACGTTTGTCTATCTGGAGAGGTTTCTGGTGTTGGCAGCATAGATTGCGCAGTTGGCTCAGCATATGTTCCATCTTCACTCTCCTGATAATCGAGTCTGTTTCTTTCTGGGCCATGTTGAAGATTTCGTGTTGGCACAGGTTTCAAGCTTTGTAAAAGTTTATAATCAGGCTCTTTGGGATGACTTTGATACGGTTCTTAAATTGGCCCGGAGCTAAAGCTGCCATCTCCTTTATCCGGTTGCGAAATCACGTGTGAGTTTGTTTTGTGGTGGCATTGTTTCTCGATGGATTTGAATCTTCTAGAATTTCCGTCCACCAGACGGAAAAAAGGAAAAAAAAACAAACTGAATTTAAATCAAAAACTTTTATTTCTTTTCAAAAAATTATAATAATGTTTCCATCCAAAAAGGTGATTAGTTTCTATCGAAATGTAACACTGTTTGAGCCAAGTGATATGGTATTGACATGGTCAGGTGCTGTCGTACCAAAGAACTCTTCGACAAAGAAATCAATCAATGGCGTCGTTTTTCCAAAATTAAGGCAAGAGCACAAGAATTTACAGAATATTATAGAAAAATTAATTCATAAGCATAAAGCATCCATTAGTGGTGATTGGTTTCTCATCAAGAACAAGTTTGTCAAGAATTCAAGCATTGCGAGACAAAGGGTGGAATGGATATCATCAAAAATGTTTGAAAAGAAAACGGAGTCTTCAAGATGGTGGACCAAAAGATAAAGAATGGCGGTTTGATGAAGATTACGTTTTGCCTGCTTTGTTTGCGTTACGAGTCAACGCGGTCTTTACAGTGACATATACCACTCGTTACACAAACATCATCCTTACGTCACCAACAAAGTGCATATTCTACTAGATGTACCAGAGAACTTGGTGGAAGGCAGAATAAATACAATCACTAGACAGTATTGTGAACGTCGGCCTTATGACACTACCGTAACTAGAATTGAATATGAAATCACTCCAGTACCAGCAAATCAAATCCACATTATGGATGAAAGAATGTATGGTGCTGTTCTGAACTACTATAATCTAAAGATTGATCCTAACATAATTGATAATTAAAACGGTGTGGTTACGTTTCTGTTGAAGCAGTACTCAAAACACATTAAGGATTTATCTGTATCCAAACGCCATTCATGGAATTGTGCCCCAATAAGTATTGTAACCTTGAAGTCTCTGCGCTGGAATATAAATGATCACCTTGAAGAGTTTCGGTTTGCGAAAGTGAAATGTCCATTCTGCGATAAGATGATATCCATTTCATCTATACAATCACATTTTCATCGAAAGTGCTCTGCGCATGTCATCAAACATGATGAATATTCATCGAACTCACATGTTCTCGAATTAGAGGGAATTAATAAGGAAATAGCCATGATCATTGATACAGGAGTTCTATTGCTTAAGAAAGAGGACTTTAACTGGATCATGTGCCCACTGGCAGCAAACGCGACAAACATTGTCATGGTGACGACAACAACGAGTTCAGCAGATGATACAACCTCTGTCAGGACTGTTCATTATAAATGCCAGACAAACTTGCGAGACTTGCAATGGAAGTCTTCAGATAAAGATGGCGATGTAGTCGTTCAAATCAGAATGGACGGCATGTCATTTATGATTTCCTGAATAGAGTGTTTCATGAAAGTAATCACGACATACAAGAAGACACGTGAATCACAAAATATAAAGTAAAGAAAAAGGAAAGAAGAGTTTTGTATCATATTGTTATACTACGCAGACGGTTCTTTGTCGCGTTCATCAATCTCCAAGGGAAATAACAAAAAGGATTGTGGGAGAGTGCGCCAGGTTTAATCGTTTGAATGTGAACCCTAAACATGTCAGAGACAACAGATTGCTTTTGCCCAGCTCTCCCACAATCGCAAAATAATATGCCCTCAATCTCAAAAAGGTATGCACGACATGAAGCCAATGCTTCGCTGACGGATCTCGAAGCACCCTATACGTTCTTAGAGTTAATAAGCACTTGCCGCCTTAGAGGTGTGCCGTTACGATGACTTCGAGTGATAGGAGACAAAGAAAAAAGAGGGCATGATGCGCGCAGTCGCTGCTTATATGTTTTTTGCTTGACCCCCCCCTTGCCTTCATGATGCAATCAAAAAAACACCAAGCATTTGATAAGACAGCAAACAAGCCTTCACTTCAAGACGCGGACTCTTGCGACCCTTCTTGAATGACACGACTCTGTTGTCAGCAGCCTCTGACTGGAGATACTTCAAATTTGTCTTTTGGATTGATTGTTGATTTCGAGTAAGCTCATCAATCACATTCGAATCAACCCACAACAGTTCTCGCAGTCTTGAAAGGCTCTTCTTGTGATCATATCCATCCTGTTTCTTTGAATATGTCTTGCCTTATGTTCAATCTCGAATGCCTCTCGATCAGTTTCGAAACGTTCTCGACCTTCCACCACCTTTGAGAGTGTCGAATTAATATTTTTTTCATCCACTTTTAAATGTGGTTGTTTCGTGGATCTTTATAAACTGTTCCAATTAGGAGTGATTTGAGGTATTTGGATCGAACGCATGTGGATGAAACAACACACTTCATAATTAGTTTTTAATATTGATCAATAAAATAAGTTTTTTGAAATAAACGTTTAATTGGATGAAAAATAATGGTTTTTGTGTTTCGTTGTTTCATTTTAATTTTCTCGCGAACTGATTGGGTCCATTGTTTTGTCCGCGGCTGTGAACACACGTTTTCAAAGTCTAATATTTTTATTAGACGCCGCAGTGGAGACAGTGACAATTACAAATCAGTAGTGTGTTTTCCCATGAGGGAAGAGGACGGGGCGCGACATCGGGGGGGTCAAATCAACGTCAAAATTCAAAGTGTGACTCACCCTATTCGATTATTGAGAACAGAGATGAGAAGGAACATTATTTATTTACTGAATGATCTTCTCTTCAATGGCGAGTTACGACACCAACAGTAGTACTCAATCATCTCAGAGTTCACTAGAACCATCCTCGTAATGCGAAGCGAGAATGTTCTCAGTGAACTTGCCAAACGTGAGTCCCTCACCCAAATCAAAGTCGACTTCTGGCTGAAGGAAGCATGCAAACGTGGACCTGTTCACTCCGGCTGCGTCCGTGCCCTTGACCAAGTGTGGCGTTGCACGCAGTACATTCTTACTCAGAATCTGCGCCGCCTCACCGACTTGGAACGCGATGCAGTCCTCTGGAATCGAAACGCGCGCCATCTCGTTATTGCGCGTCTGAATGTACAACCCGCTCGCGTCGCCCGCGGGCAATACGGCCGGGTCGAAAATGGCACGCGTGAGGCCAGTTAAGAGCGAGTGGTCCAGGTGCAGGCCGCACCAGCTACCAGTGTTATCGCTTGCGGTCTCTTTAGGAAAATAGTAGAGTAGGCGGCCCTTATGGCAGTTCTTAGGGCTGCTGAGAGCTTTTTCGATGCTGGGGAGTCCCGTGTGGCGTGTGGCGAGAAATTCGTCAATGCGCTGGGCGAGGAGGGTGCCGGTCTCGGTCATGGTCTGGCCGAGGCCAATGAATGCGTCCTTGAGGTCGACACCGCCCATGGCGTCGGTGTTGGGCCAGATATTCTGTTTTGGTCGGTTACGAGTGAATGCAAGGCATGAAGAAGGGAATTCACCTTGTGAGCATAGAAAGGGAACTTTTGCTGATATTCGGGCTCATAGATCTCGCGCTCGTAGATCTGGGCGTAGTAGGATCCTTTCAGCGTGTCGGGGACGCCCTCAAACTTCTCTTTTCCGTGCGACCATCCGAACGAGAATTGACTCTCGGCGTGCTCGAGCTCCTTCTTGACGTCGGCTGGAAGGGCAGCAATCTTGGGCGCCATTCCTAGGAGAGTATTGCGTTGCGCATGGAAGTCGGCACTCTCGGGCATATGCACGACAATGATGCCAAGCCCTCCAGCGCCAAAGGCCGCCTCAATGGCAGGGAAAAGCTTCTCTGTATAGCCTTCCTGCAGGTCGGCGAGTGTCAGGGTGGAGGGGACGGCGGTGATCACGGACATGGCGTTGTAAATTGGTCCTTATTCCTCCGAATTTAATGCACGCAAGCCAATCAACGCGCATCTCCGTCGATGAGGATGTGAGCGAAATCCAATTTGACGAGCGCAATGCCTTCCCGCCTCTCGACCTTCCTTTTTTTCTTCACTCTGACACTGCGAGGAGGTTGATGAAGGGATATACTCTTGCTTATTTATTTACTGAAGAAGAATAAAAGGCCCAATCATGATTGTCAGACCCACCAAAGAATCTCTTAAATGTCGGCATGCAAATCAACGAGACTCAAGTCCGTTTCCAAGAGCTCACTGAAGGATTCGCATCGGGGATGTCCCACCCGAAACTCCTTCTTCTGAATTTTCGCATGATTAGGTGCTTCTGTGAGCTCAACCTTCTTTTCGATCTGCTGACGGAGGGAGTCGTTATCTTTGCGAAGGGTCTCAATGAAGCGATGCAAGTTATCGTTATCAATCTGATTACCAATAGAGAAATAGTTTTGACCTCTCTCTCCTTCAACAAAGGGGATGACTCACGGTCAAATCTGCAACTCTATCAGTCAGCTGCTTTTCCACCTGTTCTCGTTTCATAATTTCAGATACGCGAGCTTCACGTTCCATTTCGGCTTTGGAAACCTATAATTCGTTTTGTGTGAGGCGGCAAAGTGTCGACATGTGGCAACTCACCAGAGAGTCAAAATCGCATTTTGAGTCGCGCCGAAGCGTTTCTAATGAGTCAGCCAATGTGGAGGCCATCTGTGCCGTGTGAGTAACACTGTCCAGCTTGGCTTCGAGTTCCTCCACTGACTCAGTCAGGGAATAAACTTGCATCATGAGATTGTCTCTCTGTCATACGACACATCAATTTCCTCTGGATGTCAGATTTCCTAACCTCCTTCGTGATGAGCTCCAGTCGAATCATGTGGACGCTCTGTAAATCTTCGAGCTCCTTCACGTGCTCCGTGTTGATGAACGCCAGCTTCCTTGAAAAGTCTTCCTCCATCCCACCAATCTTGCATGTAAGCGTCTGTATTTGCTTGAGCAGCAGTCGTTGCGTTTCGTCCGTCATGACGGTAAGGATGATGACGCGGGTGATCTCTTTCTTTGTTTGCACTTTGTGACCAGAAAAACCGGATGCCACCGAAGAGACAGGTGAACTTGCTGCATGTCCGCCCGAGGAGGCTCACCGGACGACCTCCGCGCACCAGGTAGTTGCCGCCAACGAGCGCAAGGCTGCCGCAGAGGATGCTAAGAACGCGAAAGTCGCCGCCGCAAAGGAGGCTCAGGAGGCGGCTGAGTGGAACAAAGGCTCTAAATTGAACAAAAAGGAGGACGAAGAGCGCAAGAAGGTGTGTTTCGAGCTTCGTCTCGGCTGCGTATCGACCCTTGTTCATGCATAGTCCCGGAACAACAGGCCGAAGCTGCTGCAAAGAAGGCTGAAAGGTGCGCACAAGCAAAGGTCTTATTCTTTTCCTGAATCTGAGGGACCGTGTGAACGGCATGAGTGCTGTGTGGACGAGTCGATCGCCTTCCATCGCTTCCCCACACCATTGATGCATGCAATCCCAGTCTATTGTTTCCAGCGTTTCTTGCATTGGATTTTGATTTTCGCTTTTGACAGGGACGCTCTGCTCGCTGCCGAAGAAAAGGAGTTCGCGAAGAAGAAGCCCGTCAATGCGCCTAAGGTATTTTGCTCGCCTTTCACCTCCATCCGCGACTTTAGCGAATGAAGGAAGGCTTTTGCTGGACTTGCCAAAATGCAGCTTCTAATTCGTGCGATACCATGTCCTTTCCTTCGCCTCCTCCCCTCCCCTCCCGTCCACCATTCGTGACACACTGCTTCAAACAATACACTAAACACGTAAAGGGTGGAACCCACAAGGTGTCCGGTGTTGCCAGTGCCCTCGCCTCTCTCAACTTCAATGCAAGCAACAAAGCCGAAGACGTTGTTGCTTATGCTGCCTCTGGTCTTGACGATGCCTTGGACCTCCTGGACTTGGCAAACAAGGGAACCACTGTGAACAACGCGACCAAGGAAATAGAAAAGCACCCTGAGCGACGCATGAAAAGCGCGTGGGCGGCCTTTGAGGAGCGCGAAATGCCCATTTTGAAGGCAGAAAACCCGACGTTGCGACTAAGTCAGCTCAAGCAGCTTCTGCAAAAGAAGTGGAAGAAGTCGCCGGAGAACCCGTTGAATATGGAAAATGTGGGAGCGTACAACATGACGTCGGAAGAGGCTCGGGCAGCGGCTGCTGACAGGAGGGAGGACGCATTGGAGAGCATGCGCGTGAAATGATTTTCGTTCATTATTAGGTGGTTGGACTGGGTTGTGGAGTGAAGCTGATAATGCATTTCCTTTAACTTGTGCGTGAGGAGAGTAAAAGGCAAGTAAGGGTGTGAAAGAAATTTGAGAAAGAGTGTCTATTGGTGCCAGGAACGATGTGGTCCCTCATGATCTCCGAAAAGTCACAGAATGGAGTACCATTCCCGTTCGTATGGAACTTTATTGGTTCACGTCGTACTGTTGTGCATCCCTATTCGGGGCTCCTTGTTTCCTTTGCCAATCATCTCTAGAACAAAAAATTCTTATTTTAATAGGTCCAGCCTGAGTTGTCGTTGTGAGATTCATAGGAAGGATTGTGTACATTGTTAGGTGCATTTTTTTTTTCAACCTTGGAAATGGGAATCTTGAGACCAGGCTGTTCTTGACCGAATCAACACCTCTCAACAGTGAATGAATAAGGGCTCTATCGCATTAGGATTGACGCAATCCAGAAGCGGATCCATTGCTATAAGTTCACGCCTCCGCGTTCGAAAGCACAAATTCTTACTGGAGGCGCGACATTCTCAAACTGTTCAGCCAATTGAGTCATTGATAGTGAAAACTTCCATCTTGATATTGAACAGAGGACATAGAATCCCAGTGCAACGGGGTGATTCCTTTCTGGCGAGCAGCTCTCGAGCTGATGAAAGTGGACCGTTGAAACTGATGACATCCCCTATCACGAATAGATGTTCCGGACACACCAGAACTTGCAAGCAGTCTTGATTAAGGTTGGTCTTGAATGTACCGACCTTCTCGCTCAGTTACAATTGCCTTCGCAAGTTCTGTCAACGCTTCGGAAATGAAACTAATGCTAGCCAATTGGCCGACCACTTGTCTCATGATTGATCTCAAACTCGAAGAAAAGCTGGAACTTTTGGCTGAATCGGATGATGTCGCGAAACGCGTCGAAAAAAAAGCTGAACGAATAGAAAATAAGCTGCTTACCATGGTAAGCAGCAACACGTGCACATACTGTGACAACAAGTTGTCGGTTTTTCACTGGTAAAGAGTAATAAAGCTTTAAGCGAGTTGTCAATGTTGTATTTTGCGCGTAGCGCACCCTTTTTATCCCAATTTTGTTGCCATTCGCCGCCATAGCAAGCAAAGAAGAAAAACAATATCCCGAGTATCCCGGAATCTCCCGCACCCGCGTGCTGGAACATGTTTTGAAATTCTCCGGTGCCGCTCAGTTTGGTGATCAAATCTTTTCCTGGTCAAAACCATCATTTCGCCATCAGCCTCTACTGCTGATTCACTCCATGTCTCAATATTGAGATCATAATGTCGTCAGTGAACTCCTTCTGGTGTGTGCAGCACCATTGATGTCACCGCAACTGCAGTGAGTATCTAAACTGATGCGCTGCACTGCGGTCATCACCTAGACTACTTATATCATCAGCTATACAGCTTCTGGACTCCCGCACGCTCACCTACTTCTTTTCGACTTCAGAAACCACATACTCCTTCGTCTACGGTTTGTTTAATCGTGCGGATGATGTCACTTAATCGTTTCTTTGAATGAAAAAATGATTAAGATTATTGAAATGATTCAATGTTCGTAGTATATTCATTGAGCGAGATGCCATGGACTGCAAAGAATGGTACGGACGGTGTACTCTTCGTTACCACAGCAAACAAGGTGACTATCTCTCCTCCGTTAATAGAACGCATGGAAGTAATTCGATTGCTGGCATATGTTTCGCCATTGCCCAGTCATACCAGAGGCACACGAACTGCCAGAGAATGGTTAATGTCCCTCCTGAGACTCTGATGCATGTCGCGACGGACTGCACGCCCGGGTACGCACGTCGAACCGCAAGGAAACTGCCATATGTAGATTCTTGGCTCTCGAATATGCGTGCGTAGAACGCTACGCCATGGACACCTTCAACGGCCTCGTCTCACCTATTCGTCTCGTCGAAGTCCTTGGTCAGCCCAAGTTTGTGTCAGAGGTGAGCGGGCGTATCTCGGTATCAGGAGTTGTGACAGCTGGGCTTGTCATGGATTCGGGTAAATGGGCGTCGTTAGTGCTTTCCGGTGCGCTGCGGGCAGCAGATATTTAGTTTGCCATCCAAGTATTGTTTAGTATTGCTGGTGCCTTTCTATCATTTCTGTGAGCTGCACATTCTTGATCACTCCACTTGGGTGCTGAGTGACCATTATTTTCAATGACGCGAGCAATTTGTTTGAAACAAATCCATTATTTCTCCTTCATTCGTCAGGCAATCAATGAGTAATGCCCTCATTTGGTCATAAAGGAGTGTTCGCGGGAGTGCGGGCACGCAATGTGAAGGATGTCATCTGGCCCCAATTGTGTAAGTAGTCTGACCGGAGGCAAGAGGAAAGGAAACTTGCTCATCGGCACCCTTCGTGACAGAGTCCTCATATCACTTCCTTTGCTGGCTTCGGGACTGGAAACCGGTTTGCTGCCAGTGCCCCTTCCCTTGTTGCGAACTTCAGCGAATGCATTGCGTTCGTTTCAGGCCTGTCAACGCCCTTTCCTGCATTCTCGTTTGATGAATCACAGCATTCATGTCAGCCCTTGCAGTTTTCGCAAAGTTCCGAATCAACCTTATCTATCTTGACACAAAAACGAGGCCTTGTTCAACTCGGGAGTTTCGGGGGGCTGAATACCCTAGTTGTGGCAACCATTGACAACGCGGCCACGATCTCTGACTGTAATTCAGCCTGTATGTCGTTTACCGGCTGTGTAATGACCTTGTTTGGAACTGGCGGTGGATGCGAGCTTCTTTCGCTGAAAGCACAGACTGGGATTACCGTCGGCTTCATCACCGGTGCAGCTCCAGCTTCGTGTCAGGCCACCTACACTGCACCCATTTCCATTTCAACATTATCTTCAGATGTGCCACTGCAACCAACTGTGGTTCCCGGGCAAGGAACTACATCCACTACAACCGTGTCTCCTGCTGGTAACATGAAGTGGGCCGCAATGCAACCAACAACCAACGCCATTTCCCCTCCTAGCTTGTCAAAAGTGTCGACCATTTCAAGTATGATTGCCGCACAACCGATTCCTGTCGCCGACAACGTTGCCAACAACAACAATTCCACTAATGCCACTGGGGCCTTCCAAATGCAGCGGTCCAATTCTCAAATTATGCAGCCCATCATGTCCCTTCCAATCCTTCTTGGTGCTGCTGTCGCGGTTTTGGTTCTGTTTGGTGTTGTGCTCGCGCTCCTGTTTCGTAGGCGCCATCGCATGAACGCCACACTCGTTTTACCAGTGCCACGTGGATCTGCACCCAGGCCACCCCTGCCTTATGAAATCTGGAGCACAAGCGCGCGTCGTCGCAACGACAAGGACGACAATGTTTTCAAGAGTCTGTCTGCTCCAGTGCGCAAGAGCAGGCTTGCTTTGTAAAATCAGTTTCACAAAACTATCATTTGACTGACTCAATAAACATGTATATGAGATCCTGTAGGCTGTGTTTATTGTGGAATGAAGATAATGAATGGGAAACGAGCGATCAGGTCCCGCCAGGGGATCGTCTTTGATGACTGCACTAATGAATTATTGATGACGGGGAGCTGCGCCCGACGGCTGGTTGGCACCTCCATAGTACTTCGCATATTCCTCTGGATGCTGTTGGAAATACTGCGCCCACTCCTGTGAGTAGTCCGCCTTTCCTTGCGCAGCGCCCATGGGCTGCTGCTGTATCAAGGGAGACACCGCTTGCGGTTGCGGATAGCCGTACGCGACGGAGACGGGCTGCTGGTAATATATGGGTGCTTGCGGCTGCTGCTGCGGGTACACTCCGTAGAGTGAAACAGGACTAACCATGGATGGTACGTTGGTGGAGGTGACAGGGTTGGCAAGAGGCTCTGGCGATGGAACGGTCGTTGATGGCGCACTTTCGGGGCGCGGTGCGGTGCCGTTGTTGTTGCTGTGGATTTGGCTTTTGCGGTTGTTGTTGCTGTTTGCAATAAAGGCCATCGATGGATGGAATGAGGTATCTTCCTTTTGCTGGTGAATCTGACGCATGCGGAGCCAGAGAACAAAGGCGACGACGATGAGGCCCAACACTCCTGCTGCCACGCCGCCAATAATGGGTCCGATGTTGGTCGATGAGCCTCCGCCGTTGCTGGTTCCTGTGTTCGACAGAAAGGTTAAATTGCGAGCGATAGAAATTATGAAGTCTTGTAATGCTGCAACCACGCCTTCATTTTCTATTCTTGAGATATATACCTTGATTTGACGCAGTGGAAGTCGATGTGACAGTGGGGAGCGAAACCCCAGCACCTGATCCAGAAATGGGCGACGCTCCCGAAACCGAGACGCCCGGCCCAAATGCGGCCGGACACTTGACAACTTGCCAGCTCGCACCCTGCAAGACTCCTGCACTTTTCGCCTGATCGACTCCACCCAACAAGTCTCCCATTGCCTGTAGCGAAATGGCGATGGAGCCGTGGTCTTGGGCATTGCTGCACGAGCAGGAATCAATAATTTCGACCACGGTTGTGCGGCCTCTGCATTGTTGTCCCTGCATGTTGCGTGATGTTCTATTTACGGGGCAAGAGGCGTTCTGGCACTCACAGCGCAGGAAACTTGGGCGCAGAGACCGCAGACGGCGTTGGTAAAGATAGGAAGTTCTATAGCGGCAAAGTAGTTTCTGTGATGTCAGAGTGAGCGGTGATCAAGGGAGTGCAGCATCTTGAGTGGCTCACGAGTTTGAAGGTGAAATGCCGCATGCGCCTGTGCCAGAGACGGGAGACGGATCACTGGGCCCTCCTGTGCCGTAGTAGCTGACGGTCTCTCCAGTAAATAGTCGACCTAATTGCAGGCTCATTGTCTGCGGTCAAGGGAAGAAGTGTAATTCGATCACCAAATTCTTACTTGTTCGTCCTTCAGGATTTGCTTCATCCGTCTCTGTCAACCCGGCGGCGCGCAGTATATCGTGCTCTCTCCAAAGTAACGGACGAGTACAATTAATTGTAATTAAACTAAAGCGACTTGAGCTTCCGAATTCACTATCGTGATTCAACTTCTGCAGACTGTTCATTGTTTCCCAGGCAAAGAGAAACTAGCGGACACTCCCACAACGCGCTTCTCGTCGCTCGAAGCTCGCAGCCACATTCGGGCTAAGTGAGAACGCGTCGAGATGCGCTCATATTCAACGCAGCGCCTCTCGTGGCGATGGAGGAAAGGGCAGGATGCACTGGACAAGCTCCTGTGCCAGAATTGCAGCATTTATGATCCATTTGTTGGACTGAACAAGCCTCAAACCAGTATGTCGATGAAGGTCCAAACCATCGTGGCGTATCCGGACGCCTCCTGCTCGGACGGTCCCGTCTACATCATATGGCGGCCGACCTCGGCAACTACAGAATGCAGTCCCATCTCGCAATGTTCGAGCGACACTCAGGGTCTCTCGGTCGGGCGGAGGTAACCACAGTCGTCCATGCCAAAGCAGTAAAGTCTCAAAACCGATCTTCATTCAGCCAACGGGTCGAGTGTGTTTCCGCCGAGGAGCTCGATGGTCGTGTGACGCAGCTGTTCAGCATCAGGGCCTTCGTCAACACATCCATCTTTTTCGATCCAACGTGCCAGCAACTCAGCTACCGCACCTTCGAAGCCACCAACATGTGTCTGCCCGTCGCACAACGTTCTTGGGGATCTGAGCTGCTAGAACCCATGGGCGGTGGAGCACTGAATCATTACTCTTTCACCGACACTGCTTGTGCACAGGGCGCGAAAGTGTCATGGAACACTTCAAGGAACGGCGTTTGCTTCAGTACAAGTCCAGGAGACTATATTTCTGTTAGCGGAATTCCTCCCGACGCCTCGGGGCCAGCGTTCACAGTTGCGGACAACACAACCTCCACCTCTTTTCCCGTCGCAGCTGTTGCGGGTGGCATCGTTGCTGCTGTTATTCTTGGCATGGCTGCGCTCATCGCCTGGTGCTTGGTTCAACGACGCAATACTTCCAAGTTGACTCAAGCCACCATTGGTGCGCCGTCGCAGCCTTTTCTCCCATCGCACAGACCTGTTTCCTCTCTTGGATTCCCACCATCTACTTTAATTGGTTCAGAGATTGCAGCATCGGTTATAGCCTCGGACACCCTCGTGTCGGACCAAGGTGCACCGGCAGTCGGACTTCTGCAGTCATCGTTGGATGTGGAACTCCGCTCCATGTCCACCTTGGAATTTTCTGATGTGGCAAGGAAGGAATCGGCCCTGAATACCAAGTTTACTGAGGCGGTGCTCAAGGCTGGTCAGAGTGACGCACCATCAAACAGCTTTCTCTCCGCGTTGGAGCCTGTGCCACCTGCCTACGACGATGAATTTGGTTCCTTTGCCGACGGCAGTACAACGTCACATGCAATCGCTGCATTGCCTGACAAGAAGGCCTTCACAAAGTCACCGGAGACTTGGAGTGTGCATGAAGTCTCAACCTGGATTGCTCAGTTTTCTGAGCACGCGCAAAAGAACGTGCTAGGTTTGTTGTTGTGATTCGATTTGCCATTTGGCTTAAAGAGACTTAGAGCAACAAATCACGGGAGAAGCCCTTCTCCTTCTCAACCGACCTGACCTCCAAACGATTTTGGGTTCCCAGTCGTTGGGGCTCGTGGTTCGGGTTGAGGCCGCCATCCTGCATCTTCACTAAACTAAAACCACTCTGTTGTACTTCATTGAGTTTTCGAAATGTTCATCGCACAACCAAGCGATTGTTCTTTTTCACCTTGAATTTGACACTGAGTGAACATGTCCGTTGCCTCTCTCCTGCCCGTCGACGCAATCCCAACTGTGCAATACGCAGTCGCTTGGGAGAGCACAGATTGCAGTGGATCTCTTCCCTCGCAAGTCTTCCGGTTCCCTTTCAACGGTACCGACTGCACTCCCGTCGACTGCGAAACTGGGCTCGGCCCGGCCCCTTTCTACCTTATCACTGGCCACTCGCACAGCATCGTCTGCGTTCCCGTTCAGCAACTGGCCAACTTCACTGCAACCCAGTTCAAGGGTCACCCGTTCATTTCTGTGACGAACTGGTACGACCCGTCTTGCACTGCTTACGAGAACACATTCCATCACCCGCTCGACACGTGCTTCAGCGTCAACTCGACACAATGGGCCGCCGAGAAATACGTCACCTTCCCGAACGGCACCGCGATCCATTATACGTACGCCGATTCCGCTTGCACCGGTGTTGCATCCGTCTCCAATTCGGCTGTTGAAAATGTTGCTTGCATGCAAAAGGGCACGATCGTGGGGATTCCGGCTGCAGCCGTGGCGCCCTCCCCAAGTGCCCTGTCTGCCACGGTGGCCAAAAACACCGGGGCCAGTGGCGGGGACAGCGTCGGTAGTGGCGAAGTTGGGATGATCATTGGCGGGCTGGTTGGAGGGATGTTGGGACTGGCCGTTGTTATTGCCGTTGCGATGTTGCTCTGGCAACGACAAGCAGCGACAGCGTCAGCTCGCGGTGCAGATATGGCGACAGAGAAGGTTGCCGCGTCCGCGCCATTTCTGTCCGCCCATGTAACTAATGTTTCTCATGATGCAAGTGCCCCCAATTGATATAAAAAACGGAGCTTTTTTCGTGAAATTTGACTGGAACATAAAGAGGAAGGTCTAATTATTAGAGAGCATTTCAACGCCTATTTGCGGGAATGATTCCATCAACTCTTCTACAAACGAATTGGCGTGTGCGTTGTCTTGAAATTCCATTTGTACCAGTTTGATGTCGTTTTTACTGCCTTTCTTGCTGCCCTTTCCTTGAACATTCACGCGATTTCCCCGTACAATGGGCAAGTTGCCCTCGCTCAAAGGAAAACACGAAGTGCGCTTCAACGAAGCAATCGACAACCAAACTTTCTGTCCGTTGATAGAGTGACTTGAAACGATACCTAAATACCATGGGGACCAAAGCATCTGCCCTGACTTCCAGGCGCGCCATACAATCAAATCTGATTTCTTGGGCATTGCAACATTAGTCCAACCTTTCAAACTTACAATAATACATACACGTACTTGTTGGAGAGGCATAAATTTGTAAACAGCACGTTGACAATGAGTAGAAAAGAGAGGTTGTTCTCCTTTCTGGTGGCTTCTTCCTAACAGAGGGGATGTCTCTCCCAACTGACTTTTTTTTGCGCCTGCAGGTGATCTTTCACCCAATCTTGTTGTGTTCTCTCCAGACTGTAATTGATCGCCCAACAACACGGATTTCTGATTGTCTGCTTTTGATGCAAGATTAGTTTGTTTGCTTGTAGTGATTGACGCTCTGGAAAAGGTCGGTACATCTCGGGAGGCAGACTCACGGCCAGTCCCATTCAACTCAGATTTTGCAATTGTCACTTTTGTCTTTTGAGATTTGTGACGGTAGTCTTGCATAACAACTATTATAACAGGGACAATGACAGCAAGTAGAACCACAGTTGTGAAGGCCCATATACACAGCACAACATGAAAATCTGAGTGGAAGTCTGTACCATAACTTGAAAGTATTTCAATCAGAGTGAATCCAATTGCTATGGAAACTGCAATGACAGTGAGGGTCGTAGATTCATCATGGGCACTGGATTCAACAGTACTCTGTTGGATAATAACAAGTATGAGACCAACAAATAGCAAGATATTGACAGTGTAGAGAGTTGCAGTTATGCCATTGGTTTGAACTTGACAAGACAAGAATGAAAACGTTTCAGTCTGAATTTGAACCAAACTTAGTTTGGATTTGATTGTCCAAGCTATACAGAGCCCCTGTGAAATTTTTATAAGAATGTCACTCTAGTGGGAATGAACAGTCATGTACCAGGTCAAGCAGGAAGAGGCTTGCATTTAACTGACGAAACTTGTTTCTTAGTTCTTTTAAAAAATTTGCATTTTTGTATGCCATTCCTTTTGTGAAAATAGCAATCAAAAAGATTGTCTTGAAGACAATGGGAAGAAGGACCAGTGCAATTGCAAGCACCAAAATAACACT
>MU614787.1:0-38189 GCA_025201725.1 Chytriomyces sp. MP71 | reverse complement strand
AATAATATTTATAACCCGGAACAAGCAGCCTATTATAACTACTACGTACCTCAAGAGCATATTTCCAACATGCAAGCTCCCACGGGGAAGCAGCATGCTCCCGTCGGACCGGCTCCACATGTCAACAATGGAAGCGCCTCGAAACGCCCTCTCCGCCCCCAACCCTCCTCGTCTAGCTCAGTCGTCCCTGTCTCCGCTCCTTCCGCGGCTTCGTCTCATGTGCGCACGCTGCCAGTGACTGCGACGGGGACGGGAACCTCACGCGCGACGGTGCCCGCGCCTGTGGCCAACAATCAGAGTGCCTTTATCAACAAGCTCTACACGATGCTCGAGGAAGCGGATCAGCATCTTATTTCCTGGGATGAGACAGGCACTTTTTTCATTGTCAAGAACACGACGGGTAAAATTGTTTTTCGCTTGTTTTCGTCGTTCCCTTGTTCTTATTCAAGTTTGTTTGCTTTTCCTTTCCCTGACCAGACTTTTCAAAGGCGGTTCTGCCGTTGTATTTCAAGCACAACAACGTGAGCAGTGTTGTGTTTGGCAATCTCATGCCGCTCTCCTAACAATATGCCTGCAGTTCGCAAGCTTCGTGCGTCAACTCAATATGTACGGATTCCACAAAATTAATGACTCGTTTTTCAAGCTCAACAATGTGTGCTCGGAAGTGTGGGAATTCAAGGTAACTCAAACATTCGTGACAATGACGGAAAAAGGTGAACAAAAATATAGCACCACGACTTCCGGCGCGGAGAATATCACCTTCTCGTAAATATCAAGCGCAAGGCGCCCAAGGCAAATGGCACCGGCGGTGGTGGGAACAAGGGCGGAGGTCACAGCAACGGTCGTGGCATGTACAACAAGGAAGCCCACCTCCCCAACAGCGTCATAGGCGCTGGGAGCAGTGTCTCGTCCTCGCCCATGTGCAACATGATGACGCCCAATATGCAGGGCAACGCTGGAGGGTATGCAGACTTGGGCATGCTGGTAGGGGGGGATGGCGGAATGGGAGGAGATGAGAGTGTGGATGAGCTACAGGCTCGCGTCTATGAGCTTGAAAGCAAGTTGTGAGCTTTAAGTTGACAACTTTTTCTCGCTTCCGACTCTTTCTGAGCATTGTTGGTTTTCCACTTAGGGCCACCCTTTCTGAGTCTTACGAACTGGTGTGCAATCAAACCTTGAACTGTCGGAAGGAGTTGAGTACTTACAACAATGTAAGTTCGTCGGTTCATGTGTGGATCAAATTTAAAATAGTCCTTCAATGCAGGTCATCACTCATATGGTGACTCTTATTGCGACGATGGCTCAAAAGATGCCTGCTGGAAGTGGACGTGGTGAGTTTTTTCCCCCTTGCCTTTAAGTTACCAACGTCACTTAACTTGCCAACATTTCAAAATGTCGTCTTAGACGAACTTGAACGACGTAAGCATTGTTCATAATTCCGACAAAGAGTGTTTGATCTCGTCGGAACAATAGAATTGTCAAAACTGGCACAAGTTACCTTGGAAGCGACCGAGTTTTCTTCAATGGTTTCAGCCCCATTACCTGCTTCTGACAGTCTCAGCTCCGCCTCCAGCTCGTCTGGCCCCTGCCCGCCTCAAGATCCATCCCACAACCTAAAATATACACGGCCTCCTCCACAATCATCACAATGCCAACTGCCCCAAAAAACGAAAGCTGGTTTGGTCATGTCTATGAACATGAACGTGAATGCGGATGTAGCAAGCGTGAATACCTTCCCAGGCACCGTCTTGAAAGTCGACCCACTCTTGGTCCCATTACCCGAAAAGCAGACTCCCTCGCAAGCGGAGGACGGAGACGCGGACGAAAGTGCGGAGGCGGATGTGGACGAGGGCGAAGGATGGGTCACCCAACAACAAAGTGCACGGGGTAAGCGCAGACTTTCTACGGAGGAAGAGGACGACCTGGATTATAATGATGAGTTGGAGGACGATGACGCTGTCCTGGCAAGTGCACCTTCGTCTCGGCGTGCCTCGTTACGCGACATGGACGCGTCTGCTCCGGCGTTGGGAAAAAAGCGTTCCACAGGGGTTTCCAATGTCAGTGGAGCTCCGATCAAACGGGTTGACATCAAAAAGGGGAAAGGGGCCACAGTTACAGCTGCACTAACGCTGTTGACACCCCCAATCGGAAATCTTGCGGACTCGAGTCGCGTGCAATCCGTGAGAGAGGGGAAAAGGAGTGCTCGAAAGTAAAGTGGAACAAAGATACTGAATGCCTAAAAATCCAGTGTAGACTTATAGTGTGTATTTGGGACGTGTCTGTGTTGCTTTCCCCGCCTCTTGCTACGATATTTTCTTGCCCAAGCTTCGTATTAAAATAAGGTACAAACGTTCGTCATATTTAGAAGGCTCAAAGTGTATCCTCTTTCTTCACCGTCTCTATTTTCTCAGCGGCAGTGTCAATCGATTCTTTGATAGCAAATCAACAACAAGGACAGGTCGATTATGAAAGTTACGGAGATGTTGGGAGGGTCGATCGACATTGCCAGTGGCGGTTGGGCAATTGTTTTTTGGGGAAGCAGAGTTTTGTTTGGTGTTTAAGCTCCGCGCCTCCGCGCTTGTCTTGGTTGCTTCACCTGACCAGATCTTGGTCCAACTTGGTTGCACCAAGAATTTTCTTCTGACACTAAATAGCTGTCGAGCCCTGTACCAAAGTGCCTTCTCGTGGGTTCCCGAAAGGTCTCTTGTTGTTTGGACAGAACTCGCCTGATTACCAACAGAGGTACGCTCCAGAGAAAGTATTAGTAGTTGTTCTTTATTTTACACGAAATGCACCGCACATACCCACATCATCGCTCACCAAAAAGCCCCGAAGCAAAATAACCGTCCACACATCCATAGACAACAATTCAAGCAAAAACAAAACCCGCCATCCTCAAGAACAACAAACTAAAGGACAGGAGATAGCAAAAAACCCTGGGCTTTTACGCACTGAACGAGGCTGGAAAAGCGGCAGTCTCAGCGCCGCTGTCATGGTTGTCCAAAGCAACTCGAACACTCAAATCTCTTCCATCTACCTGCAAGCTAGCCTCCTCCAAGTCCTTCAGAATCTTGGCCTGCTCCGCCTCGTCAGCCACTTCAATAAAACCGAAACCCTTGCTGCGGCCGTTGCGGAGACGAACCACATTTGCCTTCACGACCTTGTACTCTCCAAAAATCTTCTTGAGGGCGTCAGAGTCGACTTTGAAGGGAAGGTTAGCGACAAAGAGGGTAGTCTTGCTCTGAGGGGCATCTGGGTTCAAAGCCTTCTTTTCACGGGGAACTCTGGGTGCACGTGGCTTTGGCTGTGGAGGTGCAGCGGCAGCGTCCGTGTTTCCAGAAGCACCAGTGGCAGGAGCAGTCGAGTTTTCCGCAGCCACAGCGGCATCGCCTCCACTTGTCTTCTTGGCGGTCTTTTTTCTGTTGCGCTTCTTCTTCTTGTCCGCTCCAGAGGCACCCTCGCCGCTCGTGACGTTGCCACCGTCAGTGTCGTCGTTCCCATCAATGCGAGCAGGGGCAGCATACTGCTTCTTGGGCTGCTTCTTTTCTGCACCTGAAGTCTCACCGCTGCTCTCTTCCCCCGCCGAAGCGGTCGCCGTTTTCTTGCCCTTGTTGCGGGGTCCGCGAGGCTGACGAGGAGGTCTCTGGTTCTCCTCACCCTCGGCCCGGGGCTCGCGGGGTTTGGCCACGTCCACATTCACTGGACGTCCCAACACGTCCTGCTTGTTGAGAAGCTCCACGGCCTTGTGGGCGTCGGCGTCCGTCTTGTAAGACACGAAACCGTATCCCTGAGGCTTACCGTACTTGCGGATAATGGTAACTTTTGTACTGTGTTTCGTTTTTTTGAAAAAGAGGGGGTAAACAGGTTAGAAGATGAATCAGAACCAAGTTGGGTTGCGAGTGGGAGAGGTGTCATGCGCCACCCGACCAAAACCCTCCTAATCTCAGTTTTAAAATATGAATCCGTTCCGCGAATTTGCTCTGGACACTCGTTCCATATCGCAGATGCTATTCGAGTCACAAGCCGCAACAGAACAAATCAACATCCTTATATGACCGCCACGTCGTTTTGAAAGACTCAACTGAGCTACATCCAAGACGATACATATCGCCCGATATGCGTCATGAATAAACCAAAAGCAACACATGTAACAGGTCGCTTTTAACAAAACAAACTGTGACAAGTCTGGTGCTCGAAACGAGAGCTGGCGCTGGGCGGTGGTGCCAACAGTAACACGGTAATCACTCACACTTCGCCTGCTAAGGAAAAGGCAGCCGAGATGTCCTGCTCTGTGGCCGAGAAGGCGAGGTTTCCCACGAAGACCTTTGGCTCGTCATCGACGATAGGGGCAGGGGCGGTGACTGGGGCAGGAGCGGCTTCGGACATTGGAGTCTAGGATTTGATGATGAGCTCGATGATACGGGGGCGAGGGAAATGGTTGTGGTCAAGCAAGCGACTGCGGAGGGTTCGCGAAGCGCCTCGCCGACCGCCCAAACCAGTCTGACCAGCGTTGGATCTCACCGGTTGTTAACTGTTGTTGTTGGCTGGACAGAGGCTGCGGTGCGGGTTGCTGCTGAGAGTCGAGGAGAAGCGGTGCTTTGCTTTCTGGGTTGGTTTTGTTGGCACGATCCCTGAAATGACCGCCAGCAAATGGGGCACTCTCGCGTCAGCGCTCGTCCTGGCCGTCCTTCTCCTCGCGCTCGCTCTCGCGTGGGATCGAATCCAACGGGACAGTCGTCTTGTGTGGCCCCCGCGAAACCAAGCATCCAGTCACGTCCCCAGGGAATCCATCGAGTACATTAAGGTGGATCGCGACTCGTTCTCCGTCAGTCATTAAACATGTAAAACAAATGCCTTAGCTCCACATTCTGCCCTACGCTCAATCTGCATTCTGTCCGCTTGACCAACTTGAGGCTTGGAACTGCACAACCTGCTGTCGGGGTTCCGCAGGCACAAAAAACATTTCCACGTTTGGTGGGACACCATTCGCTGCTACAGGGTGAGCTTGTATATCGCTAGCCCCACCGCGTCGCTTACGTGGAAGTACCTGACAAGCTTCACCGCCATCAATCCCAACTCGAACACCATCATCATTGCATTCCGGGGAACCAATTCGCTCGACACTTGGATCTCAGATCGTGAGTGTGCCCGTGTTGCGTCCACTTGACGCATTCAGTTGAAGTCCACATCCAAAAACAACCACCACCTTATCGGCCGAACCTTCGAAAGTCCTTATTGCAAAACCCGACTATGACTTGCCTTCTGCACCTCCCGGAACAAAGGTGCACTACGGATTTTTGTCGCTTTGGCAAACTGTGCGCGTGGAAGTCATTGAGAACGTCATTCACCTTCTGGAAGCGCATAACGACTCAAACCCACGCATCTTGTTCACGGGACACAGTCTGGGAGGCGCCTTGGCCACCATCGCCGCGGTGGACATTTTTCAACATTTGCATGATCGCCTTGTGAGTGACTGAGCGTCGTCCCGCTGATTTCCCATTCCTGAGTACATATGCTGGATGAGGGAGAATGATAAAACGGATGGCGCAAAGAAGTTGGCCGAGCACAATGTCACTGGGGAAACTAAACCTTCACGTGCTCCCAAACCCAGGTCCCATCGCAAGTGACACTTCTCACTTTCGGACAGCCGCGCGTGGGCAATCCCACGTTTTCAAACTGGGTGAATGCGTTCAATTTCAGCAACACCTTCCGCGTCACGAACCAAGACGACTGGACACCGCACCTCCCGCCTCTCTTTAGCGGATTCAAACACTTTCACGATGAAATGTGGATTGCCACGCGCGAGGGAGATACTATCGTGTGCAGTGACGATGGTGGTGATGAAACCGGGAAAGAGGGTGAGGATGAGCCTGTTTGCAAAGACCGGCTCAAGTGGAAGTACGATGTCAAGAAGCATGGATGGGTGTGGGACGTGCCCATTGGATTTCACGTCTGTGTAGGGGTCACACCTTCGCCGATGGTGCCTATCCTTCCGTCACTACCGACGGCGTGACGCTGTTGACTTCTTTGTATATGAATTTTGTACATTATTTCGACTTTTTGGCGTTCTAACCTTCAAACTGTTGAGAATAAGGGCGACTTTATGATACATCGTCGTTGTAAGATACTAGTTAAATACAGGATTGAATGATGTGTTCAGAAAACTAGGAAAAAAACACTTAGATACACCAAAAAAAACGAGCCAAAAATATAGCCGACAGCTTATTAGAGTTGAAATCCACGCTTCAGAAAACTCGTTTGATAGGAGAGATAGAGACACTGGCTCCGTCCCCGATCGCGACACTCGGGTACAAGACAGCTGGCAGGTTGCGGAAGGCGATCCCACAGTCCACCCCATTCACATCGAATCCAAGGGTCCTTGCGTCCAAGTCGAGTTTGACCGTCACCTGAGAGCCGCGACTAAAGGTGACACCAACAGGCAGTCGGCCCACAAAGATTCTCCCCACGCGTAAGGTTCCGTCAGACCATAGGGACCATCCGCCATCATCTCCCACGAACCTTGCTGTGCTCAACACCCCGCTGTTGGAACCCGATTCACCAGCGTCCCCAACCACACTTCCTCTGCGGCTCAACGCAGCACCAAACAGGCTGCTTACTCCACTCTCCAAGCGCTCCATGATGTCCACTTCCACCCCCGTGCTGGCACCTCCACCACTAACACCCACATCCGCGCTGACACCAATCCCGACATGGCCCACCCCATGCAATGGCATCACTGTCCACATATATTTGCCTCCACTTCCACCTACAAGACTTATGCCCAGCGCTTCCACCGTGCAATACGTCACATTCCCCCCTTGTGTCCCAGCGCTAGATCCGCCTACCGTGACCCACTTGGTTCTACTGTTCCAACTGCTGGGCCTTCGACCGCGAAAACCGCAGGGCACCGGAATCCAGGTGGAAGCTGCGCCACTCCCGCCTCCCGATGGTGAGGCGGCCGCGGCTGCGCGATAGAGCTGCAGGATGTGTGATGTGCTAAAGATGTTGCTGGGTTCTACTTCGCGCAAGATTTGTGCGCCTGTTAGGCCGTTTAGGTTGAGGTTGAGGAGGAGTTGTTTGTACTGCGCAATTTGCTGGGAGTTGGATGGTAGATATGTGCCTTGCGACTTCGGGGATGCTGTCGGTGACTGTGTGCGAAAGCGGGTCGGGGATGCACTCACAGGGCGACTTGCGAGTGGGCATGTCGCATCTGGAAGGGTTGCAGAAGGGCGACGGGAGCGAGAAGTTGACGTGACAATGGTTGCCGAACTATCACGAGCTGAAAGTGGAGTTGGCTTGACAGACGTGACGATTACCTGAGATGTTTCCAACATGGGTGTGGCAGGCGGGCTCATGAGCAATTCTTGCTCATCATCCATCTCCAAAGCTTGAGTTGCGTCGTCATAGTGTTGACCCACGAAGAAGCCATCGTCCTCGCCATCCAAGGCGGGAATCCTCGTCAATGGCTGAGAAAGCATCCACATTTTCGCCAGACGGAATCGTCCCACTGCTGATTCCAAGTTTTCGGGAATAGCGTTTATGATGCGAATCAAAGTATCGAGAGGAACCTCCACCAGCAAGTGCTTGCCGCTACTCGTGCCTTGATTGCTGTTGCTTTGCGACCCAAAGACAACCCAGAATGCAGGCGCGCAGGCAATGAGGAGTTCGCGCAGGTCTTTTCTGGTTGCACTGGACCACATTTCACGCGCCTCCTCGAGACCTTCGGGGAGGAAAGGATCGCATGTTTGGAAGATGCCGTAGAAAACACGCTGGTAAGCAAAAGCGCGTTCATGAAGACCCAAATGCTGTGCGGCTTGGTAGCATTCAATCACGAGACGCCAGTCGTTCGTTGTAGGCGAAGTGGCTTCGTCTTCTTCTTCCCCAGTGTAAAGGAACTGAAGGAGGATTCTGAAAGCATCGGCTGTTCGTGAAGAAAACAGTTTAGAAACCTTAGATTGAGGGTCAAACGGAATTCAAAACGCACGATCAAGGAAGGGAAGTTCTATGATGAGTTGAGAGCATCCAGGGGCGGTTGCTGCGATTTCCGCGCGAAAGAAGTCTGAGCGGGTTGAGAGAATGAGTCTGAATGAAGGCGGTTAGCTGTATTTCAGGAAGTGGGGTATCAAAAAAAAAAAGAGGACAACCTGTGAGCCCTGAATTCGACCCTGTCTGAGCCGACGACAACGAGCAAGTCCGACGACGCGTCGTTGCTGAGAAGGGCGAGCATGTCCGACTTGAGTCTGGCTGCGTGCGAGCGTCTGCCCGCGCCGGGCGAAACGCCCACCGCGCCACTCGACGCGGCTTTCTCTGACGCGGGCAGCGACTGCGGCTGCGATGCGGCGGAGAAAAGGCCGAGGAGAAGCGAGGATGCGCGACGTTTTGGTTGGAGACCGTTGCCATGGTGGCTCTGGATGTGGCTCTGGCTGTGCGGAACCGAGGCTGAGTGGGAGGTGACCGAGACAGTCGAAGCTCGAAACACGGAGGTATCAGACGCGAGGGATTGCGCTGTTATCGCCTCGTCGTTCCTCGTCATTCTCGCAGCTTTGGGTTGTTTTCGAGAATGGCACTTTCAAACCTCTTTTGTTGTATTGCAGTGGCAAAGCACTCTGGATTGAAACGTTTCAATTTCAAAGCGAAAGCAACGGGGAAGAGTGTGCCACCGCGCCTTTCCCATCCTCCCTTTGTGAGCTCGAAGTATGCAAACTTCTTACATCGTGCTCTTTGCGTCATAAGATGTGACACACAGCGTTATCGGATTACGCGTCGATTTTGCACATTGGTAGAAACAACTTTCGGAGCGATCATTCTGTCGCAGGTGTCAGCTGGAGCGGTGTCGAGGTTGATAGGATTGACGTTAATTCTGATGAATAGCAATCACACACACTATGGATGTGCTTTCTTTATTGGTGCTTACGATTCCCAATCACCAAACCTTTACTTTCTCATTTGGCTCGCGTACTTTTTGGTCAGGTCCCCTTTTTTGGCCAAGTAGCCGTCACTCAGCTTCTTCATCGTTTGTAAATAGAACTCTTCTTTTCTCTTGCGAGCAAACTTGTCCTTCCAGTCATAACCCCAGACCTCGGACCGCTTCGGAAACAAGAACATCATATCAGCGAACGTCCGCTTCAATGTGTCTACAAATCGATAAGCATTGGTCCGAGTTGAAGCAGACTTTTTGTTTGAAACGGTAAACATCATGTTATCCTGTCCAACAGAGTATGCAATGCCGTATCCATTCGCCGCTGACTGTCCAAAACCAGCAAAACATGACGACCCTGAAACGGAATTAAGGTGCTATAATCGTGCCTTGCAAAACAAACCTTGGCCAATGTTCACAGTATCCAAGCCCACCTTTCGCATGCCTTGCGCGATCCCGGATCCAAACAGTGACACAAGCTCTTCTGTTTCGGATTCGTCAGCAGCTTGGTACAAAGACGCCAGATGAGAGGAAACTGAAAGTCCTTCGCCAATATCTTGAGCGGACTGCGTAAGGGAGTCCATCGCGGTCCGGAACATGGTGCGTTTGTCATCATACTTTACAAAAGATGGATGAGCTTCTGAAGAAGTAGTGCTGCCTTAAATTGAGGATACTCACCAGAATATCATCGTTGTCGAACGATTCAACAAAATCCCACACTTCTTTAGAAGTGTTCAGTCCACTACTAAGCTTTCCTTCTACGGTTTTGGACGGAACGGCGACAGAAGTTGCCGTAGGTACCTTGTGAAGGCGCTGCCACGTAATTTGAAGCGCGATTTGAACAAACGCGTCAGAATCCGAACGCGCTGGTCAAGGAACCCATCAGTATCACGCAAAATTGAGTGGCTCTGTCGGGAACTAACCAACTTCATTGATATATCGTTCGCCGAGAATATCCGTCTTCAACAGGACGCTTTCGGTTGTTGATGCGAGCGACTTCATCTTTTCCTCCGCAAAGGCGATAGCATTCTCAATCTCCGCATCCACTGTCCATTTCAACTTGATTGGGTCCGGAAATTGTAATGCCTTGCTCTCATCGGCGATCACGGGTTCACTGCACGAGGAAGATTGTTTTGAGCAAAAGCACCCAGAGCAAAAAGGGAGCACATACTTGTTTGCCAGGTATTCTGCCAATTTTACGTGCAAGGAAGGATCCACAATAGATACTTCGGCATTAATACCGGCCCTTCCGCTAGACGCGAGAATTACTTGAACAGACTTGTCAAACCATCTGTTACGTCCATTGAAGTTGTGTGCAAACTGCTGGTGTGAGTAGTTTTCATTCGCGATGGTTGAATGGTCGTCAATCGAGATGGAAAACAATGCGGATGCGATTGTGTCAAGGTTCTGTTGGTTTTCGATAGAAAGTTTTGCCAGTTTATGGTAAGATTGTGCCCATTCCGTGCGATTCATTGTGGTCAATAAGCCAACACTGGGTTGCACTTCAGATTCAAGGCTGTCGGCTCCAATAGCGTACAAGATCCTGAAATATAACACTTGTTTTTAGAATGGTCCTTCGTCGACCATTTACAGGAAACAAACCTCTGAAGTTCCCTCACGCTCGCCTTGTTGCCATTAGAATCGATCACGTCGACTCTATAAACCTGGTTTTTGGTCAAGACAACGATATGCCTTGATGACGAGGTTTCGAAACTGTCTGCAGACTCTCCGGGAATTCTCGCCGATCCAAACAATCCTTCATATTTGCTATCACTGTATCCAGCAGCAAGACGGTGAGTATCATTGCAGTGAAACTCGAAAAGCGAGTTGCGGCACTCACGACACTGTTAGATCGCGAAGTGCAAGCAGATTGAAAATAATTCCAGATGCACGGTCGATTTGGAAGCTTGAGATGACGTCTTTCGGAGGCGGTTTACCGATTAGAGACTTGGGGTGGTTTGGATGGTCGCTGAGAGAGTCGAACGGGGACCAGGTAAGCTTCACGCCTTCAGATAGCTGAAACCACCTACTTTAGCAGGAACCACCAGTTTGACTTTACTGGCAGGGGCGTGCGGGCTGCGAGGCCGCGTCCGAAAGCGTGGTCGTTGTTAAAGGAGTCCTGGTTTGAGGCAGTTTAAATCGGGCTCCCCCTAGAGGACCCCAGTAGGGCCGACGTCACCTTTTCTGCCACACGCAACTGCAGCTTTGCGCCGAGTCCGTCTTCCTCGTGCGCGAATGCGTCAATCTTTTCTGGATCGAAGCCAGGCGAGAGCACCGCCAAACTGCGCTTCATTGCGGCCATCGTCGCTGCGAGCTCAGGCGGAGAAGCGAGACACGCGCGGCTCGTGCCGAGAAACCGCCGAGTCGCGAATGCGCTCGTGTTTGTGAGGGCGGAACTCCGGAGTCGAAGCATCGTCAAAAAGAAAAAGGAAGATTGGTAGGACGACTTACGACTGAAGAATGAGCGAGAGAGAAAAATCAGTCCCCCTTCCCCAGCGGAGAAAACTAGATACGTCTGGCTTCATGTCTGCCGGGACTCTTCTCTCGCTCCTCGCCGAAGTTGGTTGCTGTCCCAACTGAGAGAACGCGGCGTTTCCTTGTTCGTGGTGCTTATTAGTCCCTCCCATTTTTCCTCGTCGCTCCAGCGTGGGTCTCTCGTTTCGGTTGTATATGTTGCCGGTTCCTTTTCTTACAAACTTCCGTTTTTCGACACCATGCACCGCTTCCTCGTGAGTTCCCGGCGAGAGCTGACCCGCTGCACACGCCCCCCACCACGCTGAACTCACCAAAATCATGCGTATTATGCATAAGTTGGAAGTTATGAAGACTGAACTGTTCCCTTGCTCGTCCCCCACGGGAAACAGACCCGAACGGCCGTTTCAGCGCCGCTGCGCACCACATCAAGTGCGATCAAGTTTCAGACCCGCAATTTGTCCATCCACGAGCACCTCTCTATGGGCCTCCTGAACCAATACGGCATCAAGACCCCACGAGGTCAGGCCGCAACTTCGGCCGCGCAAGCTGAGCAGATTGCTCGGGACCTGAAGACCAGCGACATTGTTGTCAAGGCGCAAGTGCTGGCGGGAGGCCGTGGAAAGGGTCACTTCGATTCCGGGCTACAGGGTGGTGTCAAGATGGTCTACAAGTGAGTTTCGTATTTCCGGCGCGGCAGGCTCTCCTCGCTCACCCTTCGAGAAAGCTCCGCCGATGCTGGTGTCTACGCCTCTAAGATGCTCGGTCACAAACTGATCACCAAGCAGACCGGCGCGGCGGGGCGTATTTGCAACGCTGTGTATGTCGTCGAGCGCCTTTATGTCAGACGAGAATTCTACTTCGCCATCGTCATGGACCGCGCCGCCCAGGGCCCAGTCATCATTGCTTCATCTCAAGGAGGAATGAACATTGAGGACGTTGCTCGCGATTCTCCGGAGGCGATTGTGACGCTTCCAGTTGACATTCGCGAGGGTCTTGCCCTTGCCGATGCCGAGGCCGTTGCCAAGAAGCTTGGATTCGATGGCGCCTCTGTCGCTCAGGCGGCTGACACATTCCAAAAGCTCTACAAGATCTTTGTTGAAAAGGATGCCACAATGATTGAAATCAACCCGCTCGCTGAGATTGCAAACGGCGATGGTGAGACCTTAATTCACATAATATTCACCTGCATCTGATTTCTCCATTCAAGTTGTCTGCATGGACGCTAAGTTTGGTTTTGACGATAACGCCGAGTTCCGCCAGGCGGATGTGCACAAACTCCGCGACTTGACCCAGGAAGACGCGCGCGAAGTCGCAGCAGCCAAATGGAATCTCAACTACATTGGCCTTGACGGAACCATTGGATGCCTCGGTAGGTGTCATCTGGACTCCTCTCCCTTGAACCACACCTCACTATCACCCCTTTGATTCAAAGTGAATGGCGCCGGTCTTGCCATGGCTACCATGGACATCATCAAGCTCAATGGAGGAGACCCAGCCAACTTTTTGGACGTGGGTGGTGGTGCTAACGCAGAGCAGGTCGCCGAGGCATTTAAGATCATTTCTTCTGACCCTCGTGTGAGCGCAATCCTCGTGAACATCTTTGGGGGCATTATGCGTTGTGACATCATTGCACAAGGCATCATTGATGCCGTCAAGCAACTTGGTCTGTCGCTTCCTCTGGTTGTCCGTCTCCAGGGAACGGAGGTGGAGGCTGCCAAGAAACTGATTGCTGAATCGGGTCTTCGTATGTTCTCCATTGACGACTTGGACGCCGCAGCCACGAAGGCTGTTCAAATGAGTAAGATTGTGGAGCTTGGACGTCAGGCTGGAGTAAAAGTCGGGTTTGAAATCTCCAAGTGACCTTGTTCTCCTTTTTCTGTCTCTTTTCATTGGTGAAAGTGTTTGTTTCTCATATTGATTGACCTCTTTTCTTTTTTGCTCAAAGCCTCATAAAGGTTCCCAAGCAGGCATACAGCTCTTTCTCAATCTAGGAATAACAAATGAGGGGGGAAGGACGAACAGTAAACACAATAATTGCAGAAAATCATATATACGTCACACCGTCCATGCGAACATAACTGAAGCAGCAAAGACGGAAACAGCATTGGCATAAGCACCACTTTTACTCGTGGTGTTCATTCCGGAAGGGCTTGCAACCGACGTCGCAAGTGCAGTTGCAGTCGCAATCGACGACGTCTTGATGGGTGAGACGGTGTTGATGCTGAACGAGACAGGGCTTCCGCTTCCGTCAATCATGGTAAATCCATCGCCGTAATCATCGGTCCCTTGCGTCAAGACTCCACAACCCTTTGTATCACCTTTTGCGGAACACGGATCACCGTCCACTTGGCCAGAAACGCAAGCGCGCATGCAAACAATACCATCGCCCCCTGTTGTAAAAGTAATGATCAATAAAACGTCAGTTATGAAGAGTCGCCAGGCAAAGTTCCCATTCTCACCAATTTCGACATAATCAGCAAAGCCGGGGTTTTGAGTAGTGTCCACGCCTGAGTACGGTTCTTTCCCGCTATTTTATTCATTTAAGAAACACGTCAATTACAAGACTTGAGACTTACCAGTTTCTGTACGGCACTGAATCGTATTGGCCTCCATTGTCTCCCGTGCAAGTCATGTTCAAAATTTGACAATCCAAGGATCCAGAGAGTTGATGATAAGCCTTGCCGTTCAACGACTGGTTCTTGCGAATATGAAGGCTTTTAACGGCGCCTGGAGGCATGGGAAGTGCGCCGGGGGCCAGTGTTCCCACGCAATGAGATCGCACATGCCCCTCCGCCTGGACGAACGTTGGATTGACCCCCTTGCTCCACCAGTTTTCAATCTGTACAAAAAAAATTGTGGGCTGTTACGGGGACAAGCATCAACACAACGAGAACGCACCAGATAAGAATCCTTAGGGTCTGGAAGGTTGATACAGTAATTCTGGGAGGGATGAAGGGGATCAGTGCAGTTCGGGACAACCTGTCCTCACGTTGGGGTCTTGGATGTAAACCAGTTGACCAGCCACCGGCCAGGGTTTTGGTGGCGCATCAGGATCTAGGGCATTCACACCACGATCCCAATTGTCGCCATGACATGGTGAGGATGATGGAGTGGAGGCGGAAGACGACGAAGTAACAGTGGCCAAATCGATCGACGCTGTTACAACAAGAGACGAGGCAATGAGAGAAGTAGGTGACTCTTGGGCCGTTTGAATCACGGTAGTTGCCATCCCAGTCACTGACGTAGGGGAGAACGCGGACGGCGAGGCGGAGGAGTTGGCGGACATCTAGGCCAATTTCTTCTCAAAATTGAGCACAATAGATTGATTCAGGTCACGATTTTTTGACAAAGAACACAAGCAAATCAAAAGCGGTTGTAAACCAAGTGTCAAGTTGCCTTTAAACAGCGAATCGCTGAGCTGCACGGTCGAACATGTCTTGCTTGAGTTGAACCTCTTGAAGGTACATGTGGTGAGGTGCGGCGTCTCGCAGTTGGCTGTGGTCAACAACAACACATTACTCAACTATTCAGACAGTGATTTATGAAAACAGCTCACTTCATGTATCTTGCAATGACTTCATTGGGTTTTCCGGTCGCATGAGCACAAACAATGAAGTTGATGAGAGCTTCAGCATTGTTATTGTCCTGCATCTCCAAAATGAGGCTAAAGTCTTTAAGTACCGCAAATTAGATAGACGTTACCCAGTTCAAAGCGCTTCCCAAAAGATCTTCGGCTTCATCAAACTTGCCGGCATGTATCTTGCAGACCGCCTTTGATGTCAAGAGTTTCGCTGTGGCCGTGTTTGACGACGCGATTTCGTCAAAAGTGTAAAATGCCTCATGAAATTTATCTTCAGCAGACTGTCAATATGAAATTTAGTTGGCTGTCCTAGGAGGGGGGATTTGAGAATGGATAGAATTCATGCTCTCACGGGAAACAGGTTCGCCCAGGCTTCGATCATTTGTGCGAGCGTCGCATCGTCCGCCCATGCTTTTACGGCAGCGATTTCTTTCTTTGCTAAATCTACTCGGTTCATTTTCAAGAGGGTCTGCGTGGTCAGGGCGACACTGTAGTTTGGTTCGGTTAGATGATCGACCTGAACGAGCCGTGCTCAGACAAGATTCAGAGAGAGTCGGCACGAAAATGCCATATTGGTCCAGAGCCATAGTCTCATCAGGGGATTAGCCGCATGCATACGAATGAAGCGTCAAAGTGGGAAGAAAGAAAGCCGCAATATTGGGGGCAGCGAAGGAGCGAGTGGAAAGCCAGGGGATTAAAGAGACTAACGCTTCGAGGTTCTTTGGAAAAGGATGGAGAACACGCAGGGCCTCGTCGGTGACGTCGTGGTTGTAGAAGACGGTCGCCGCGAGGACAGCGAGGAGCGGGGAGAGGGGCCCCTCCTGCACGAGCGCACGCGTCTCTGCAAGAGCAGCATCTTTTTGCTCCGACGAGGCCGCGGCCGAGTGCCGTGCAAGGGCCCTGACGGCCTTGAGCTCGACCGGGTCCGCGTCGGCAATCTCGTTCGTGGCCATCACGAACCGCCGCTGCGCAACGTACGCACGATACAGGTACACTCGACGTTCTTGCTTGGCTGCCTCTGTGCGAGGCATCGACCCCGGGTTGGTCGCCTCGTTGACAACCTGGCGCGCGCAGTCTTAGTCGCCTTCCACGCTTTATCCACCGCCCCGTCCCGCTTCCCACTCCCCTCGGTAACGCACCTGCTGCCATGCGCCAACATAGAACGTCTTGCGGAGGCCGTGGAGCTCGTCAGTGTCGCCCATCTCTTTTTTTTCGTGACAACAAACAACAACATCAACAACGTGACGATGATCCTGCGCGTTCTCGTCGCCTCCTTCCATCACAGAAACGGAAACCAGATCGATTACGCGGTCCCCGCCTTCGACGCGGACTCTTCGTCTGCCTCCACCGCGGAGGGAAGCCCGGTTGCTTTGCCACACGAATTCGCCGCCCTCGTGAGCCACCCTTACTTGAGCAGACTCCGTAATTCATGTCACCCATACGTAGCCATTCCTCTGCATTCCGGACGGAGCCCATGCATTGCATGGCGCACAGGGGTCGGACGAGGACGACGATAGTGACGACCACTTTCAAACGCAACGATATGGTGGCGATTTTGTCTGTGAGTTCGCTGCTTCTATTCTTTTCGCATTTGCCAATGTCAATCGCGCTATTGCCAGCGTGTAATTGTCTTGTTAAGCCCACCACAACAGCTGCAATTACAACTCTTCACTAACGGCCACATTGCCGACATAATAGATTTTCAAGTGCCTATGAAAGGAAGTCGTCCCATATTTGGGGTGTCTTGTTTTCGTCAGATTCCTGCTTCTGTGCGTTCACAGCTTCCGAAGTTGGTTGTTTTAACATATGTTTCGCAGGAGCTAAACTCCAAGCCCGATGACGTGACTCGTACAATGGTTCAAAAAGCGGTGGTAGTTCTGACGTCGGAGGTAGTTAGACACGAATGTTTACGAATGAATAAGGCTCACACTTGTGTTTCAGCCAATCTTTGGACCTCTTGTACAAAAGCTGGGACTTGTCACAAAGTCTTATTTTGAGCAACGCGATTTCGCAAACCTTGAAATCATTGACGTAAGTGCGGCCTTAACTCTTAACTTTGAATTTTTGATCAGTCTCGTTTAGGAATTGTACCAGAGCTTGAAAAACACTTTTCACTCCTTTGTTTCCGACTTGGATTTACACTTCGGCCTCAACCTTCGCGAAACAGTGACAAAATTCAAGGGTTCTACTTTGCAGATTTTCAAGCTCCTCCTTCTGGAAAAACGAGTAGGTCGCTCATGTCTTTACTTGTATCATACTAAACGAATCGATTTTCGCTAGATTCTGTTTTTTGGGACCAACACGACCCAACTTGGAGTTACACAATATGGGATCATGTCCTTGTTCCCAGGATTGTTGCGTTCATTTTGTCACCTAAAACCCGAAGATGTGGCTGCAACCAGTGTCGAAAGTGCGAACGAGCTCCGAGCGGCGAATGATCATCATGACGTGCTTGGGTTCCCGCTCAAAATCTTTGATAATGAGGTGAGCCGCAACCAATTCAAAATAACGTGTTTAAATGTACGGTCTTAGTCTTCGTTGTTCTTGCCATACATATCCTTGCATCAAATCGACTTGCTGACTTCTCCAGAAGTGAAAGCATTTGTCTTCGGCAGTAGCAACTCAATTTTTGCTGTCCAAAGGGGCTCTAACATTGATGCTATCGTCAATGTAGGTGGTTATTCCTTCAGGGTTTCATTTCTAACTTTGACTGAAAGACTGACACTGGAATTGTTGAAATTTTAAACACTGAATTGAAACGCTCCTTGAAAATGACTGCGAGTGACCGATCGTTTATCGAAGGTACGATATACTTGGTCAAACTGTTTTTCAACTGGTCACCGGCCACGCGCAGATCTTGTTGATACTGTGGTTGACTCGTGGGACTACGACCATGAAAACCTGGACAGCGATCCAATGGGAGACTACGAAGGCAGTGATAATTACATTCGCGCAAGGTTTGAAGCGTACTTGGTTTCGCTATTTGCGACCGTCAAGAATTCGCTTCTTGTCTTGGATGAAGAATCTCAGCTCCTTGTAGCGGACTTTAATTCAACATGGGTAGATGCATGGATGGATACAGAGAATTTCAAAGATTGGAGTCTGAATCCAACCGTGGAGTTGGGGCCGGAGCTGTGAGTCGTTAATACATTACGACGTCTTATTAATGAGATGTGACGCTTCCGCGCGCATAGTTTGAAAACACTGGGACACGTTAAGCGCGGTGCCTTGGAGGATCCGTTCGAGGCCACATTGCAAGGAATTCGGAAAAGTATTGTTACGCCCCTGCAAACAAACGTTGTCAAAGCCCTGGAGCAGGCGGAAGCTGGAATATCGACTGCTGTTACGAATCTGACTGATCCAGAACAGCAAAAACTGATGCAAGGTACAAATTTTTTCTGGGAGTTCTCATTATTTTGGCTAACCGATAGATCCAGAAAAACTCGCCGCGACCATGGCAAATGCATCCAAGGCTGCTGGAACAGCACTTTCAAGTGCGAAAGAAACTGCTCAAGATTTTGGAAAAGTTGCAGAAGCGGCCCTGACAAATGCCGGCAAAGCGGCAGAATCTGCGCTTTCGAACGCTGGTAAGGCTGCACAGGAGGGATTCACGAACGTTGTTGCGGGATTCAAGGATTCAAATGCACTTCAAGGTGAACATCGTCTCTTTGAGCGAAAGATCTAAATAATTTCTCTGAATATCAGAAAATGCTGTCAAAGTCATGTCAAATGTTGGGACGAACGCGAAAAGTTTGTGGACGGCTGTTGGCACTTGGGGTGGAAGCCTGTTTGGATCGTCAGGAAGCTTGACAGACCATGTGGATACACAGCGTGAAATACTCTTATTGGACGAAGAAAGCGAACATGACCCTTTTGTTGTTGGTGATTCGTCCTCAATCCAAAACCTCAAGTTTCACGATGGGGAGGATGACACTCTCGTTCTGGTTCCTACGACGGCAAAGAAAACAGCCGCGGATGGAAGCGGTGAAGTAGGATCATTTGTTTAATCTATATTCTTCACAATGAACGGATAATATAATAAAATGAGTTCTTTCATTCGAATCGGGAATCTTTGCTTCTGATGCGGCCGAACCATGACGAGAAGAGCCCAGGGCTCGAGGCACCGTCACGACCAGTGGTCCGCGTCCTTGAGAGAGTGACAGGTCCAGGCGGAATGGGACTTGGCGAGCCTCCTGTTTCATCGACGACCTTAAGTCGGGAAGTTCCAAACTTTTCGTACCCAGTGCTTGATCCACGATCAGTAGGACGTCCATTTGGATGTGGAGTTTTATCACTACCACTCCCCATACTATCGCTGACACGCTCTCCAAACATGGGGGCATCATGAACTCGAATAGATTTTTTTGAGTCGTAGCTGTCGCCTCTGCCCCTCCCTCTCATCATTGCTGGCGGCAGTAAGTCGCTTGGTCGACGACTTTTCTGATATGAATCGCTTACGTATGCGATTGGTTCGGGAGAACCGCCGTTAACAACGCCGTACGATGAAGTAGAAGTTCCAGGTCGAGGATAAGAAAAATACTGGTTTTGATGTTGTGCATATTGCAACTCGCTTGTGATTTCTTCTTGAAATTGCACTTGGGCTGCTACAGCAGCCATAAGAGCGCGTTGTTGTGCCAAAAGCTTTTGTTGCTTCAGCAAATGACCTTGAAGCTCTTCAGGAGAAAACCTTGTGCTACTGATGCTACGGATTGATTGAGCACGAGTGAATATTCTTGGGTTGTTGGTATCACCGTACTGCAAATAAAAGGCACGTAAGATTCCAAAAAGTATGAAAGAGCTGACACTGACCTGGCCAATCAACTGCTTCTGCAACGTTGTCAAAAAATTCTGCAGAGCATCCACCCACCTATCCCTGTCTTCGTTGCTTGCTGCCATGAAATAGAAATACTTCCGGTTCACAGAGCCAGATTCTGTTTCAAGCACTTGACAAACGCGAAAGATGGGTTTTCCTTTGAAGACGTTGGCTACCCCTTTTTCCCTTACAACACTTTCGGCCACAGTGCGACCGTTCAGCTCAATAAAGCCAACAACTTGCTCGCTTGAAGTCAAACCGTCACCGGTTTTAACATAGTACAGACCGCGTTTGCGGGGACTAAGAACCAGGATGGTATCTTGCCACGCGCGGAAGAGGCGGTTTGTGTGAAGCTTCACTTGTCCGCTTATGGCATCAAGATCGTCTTCACTATTGAGTAGAGACGCTTTGGTAGCACCAATACCGCGATTACCGCTAGACATAACCGGCGCACTCAAAGTCGACATTGTATGGTGATGGGGGGTTGGACTGGACACTGAGCGGGAATGCGGGGGATTCATCAGAGTTGGGAATGTAGGGTGGCGACTAAATGGGAGTGAGGGCTTCAAAGATGGGAAATTTGAAGAGCTGAACCGAGGAATGGTTGACGTTGGCGATAGGGCCCGCGGGGTCTGAGACGATGGAACGAGTGGGGACGTCGCCCGACGTGGCAACGAGTTATATGATTCCAGATTTAACAAGTTAGCTGGTGCATTGTTGCTGACTGTTATCGTAAGCGGCAGAAAAGCATGTGAACTCGCTCGGGAGGGAAATGCTTCAGTGGAGTTTGCCAGAGTAGAGCCCTCAAACGAATTTAACTCGGGTTTCACCAACTCAACTGCGGGTGCAATAGGGAATTTGCCTGTAATAGGAATGGCAGGACCTCCAACGCTGATCGATTGCCTTCCATCAAATGCCAACAAATCGATGCCACCTGGGGTTGCGTCATCTTCATATGGAAAGCCTCCTTCAGAGGGTACATAAGAAGCCGTATACAAGCTCATGCGATTTAAATGTTTCACAAGGTGTGCTGGATGCCGCCCACTGTCGGGATCTCTTGTAGCATGGTCGTGACCACCATGTCCGTTTTCTGATTCCTAAGCAGACAGGCGACGATATTAATTCTAAGTCTCATATTAAAAATTGCGTACCACCATGCTGAAAGTACTGTTTTCATCTCGCGGCTCCCCTTCATCAAAGTCGCTGCCATCGTTCAAGCTCGTATGAACGATTCGATCAATTTCGAAATAATCAGTGTCTTCAGCAACAACCAAACCCACATCTCGATCCAAAAGATCGAATTCCTGAATATCCGCCATAACAGTGTTCAACCTGTGCAAGAGATCTTTGGTCGGTAACAATGACGCGCGTTTTGACAAATCATCAACTGCCTTCATTGTTTGACGTCTATCGCGAGCGAATTTAGTGGTCCGAGCGCGGTAAACTGCGCCATTTGTGTGCGTTTCGTCTTCATTGTAAGAACCGGTCGGCTCGTCGTGAATATCAAAGCCCTTCTCATGTCTTGCAACTAGGACTTCTGGAAGCTCAACAGGTGGTGCAGAACTTATAGGTTGTGTAAACGAAACACTTGCTCGATTTTGAGATCCAGTGAAATATGAATTGATAAGCACATTCTCGGCCTCTTCATCTTCCAGCTCTTTTGAGAGGAATTCTGAAATCTTACTTGAAGCAACTGTAGCTAAATTTACGCCAGTGTTTACAATTTGTGTTCCAGAATTGACAATCGTAACAGCCAAAGCTTTGAAGTCGTCTTCATTCGACAAGTCAGCTCCAAGAGACTGAATCTTCGTCAGGGCCTTTCTGAGTAACGATGATTGCCGTGCATTTAAGTTCGCAAGAGAATTATCGTCATCTATAGTGGAGCTGGGGCCTTTGACCACTGACGATGGTGAGGAAGCACTGACTACTGACAGCTTCGACGATGAACGCACAGTCTCAATACAGCCACCATACTTTCTAGAAACAGTTGAAGCAACACTGCGGGCTCCATCAGGCACACCTCCACTCCAAGTTTCGAATGCTGCGATCCGTGAGCGAACGCCCGACGTTTTTGTTGCGGCCGCAGTGACTGCATTCACCAATGAGCTTTCGGTCTCGTTCGTATCACTATCTCGCTTTTGATTGGGAAACAGAGCGGAAGCATGCGCAGCTAAAGTTCGCGCGATCTGTTACAATTTTAACACATTCCTAATGGAACATCAAGACATGCACTCACTTGCAGAGCTTCAATATCGTCTTCGTCCCATACCGTTGAAACCTTTTTTGCTTTCGTTGATTTGACGAGCCGATCAACAGCGGGAGAAACGGGTGATTGTGATAGTCCGGATGGAGATTGCGGGCCGAGCTCAGTAGCAGTAGTAGACGGAGGAGCCGCGTGAAGTGCAGATAACGAAGAAGAGGAAGATTGGGCCACGAGTATGGTCTGCGATGGTGTGCAACACTTCTCCTTCGATGGAACCTCCATTACGAGAGCTTCAAAATCCTGCTGAGACAGTTTCCGTTGCTCATAAGCAGGAAGTGCCAGCATTTCAGATGCGTTGATATTGTTGCCTGTCTGTATGCTGGTTGAAGCGTGAGTGTCTAAAATATGGGTCGAGGACAGAGAGTCGCTGCGGGTTGGGATTGCCTCCTCTCCGCAAGCATTCGCAAGTTTGAGTGCGTCCTCAGCTCGTTGGAGCTCTTCAAGCTGTGCCCCAAGCTTCTTGCGCTTAACTGCGAGTTCATCCATACGGTAGTAAATCCAATTTGGACGTCTCCATTTTCTTCCCTCCTCGACTGTTGAGTAAATACCTGAGCTTTCGCAACAGCTTACTTCTGAAGTCCACTTGGCCTCTTCAGATCATTTGCAAACACCAAACAGGATATTCCAGAATCCCTATACTATAAAGTTTCGCAAGCAAAGCAATACTTGACATCCCAAATAGCCTCTCCTTTGTAACTCCCCTCACAATGTAAGCAGCCTCTGCACTTTCCAGACACATTAGTTCTTTTTTCCTTGCTATCCTAAAGCTTTATGCTAGAACATGTGAATATCCTTGGCTTTTTAAATGCCCCTGCCTCATCAGGACCAGCGGCCTCACCCCTTGCCAATGCAAATCCCCCAATCTTACCATTTAATATTGAATGGGCACATGCCACGTTCTACATCTGACAAGAGGTGCCACAATCTGTTGCATGAACAGTATTCTGGAGAATGCCCATGAACCAAGAGTAAGGGAAATCAAATAGTGCTACATTGGTCACTATCCTTGACAGCCCAAGGGCTAAACAATTAGGTAAATTTACTCACTGAGGATGGCAATGCTTTGTCTGTTCCCTTCAGATGGAGTATTCTATTATTCAGTTGTTTGCTATTATTTGATTTATCTTCTATGCAAAAGTAACTCCAACAACTGTCTGTGTAGTGGTAAAAAGGTGCCTCTCCCCTTCCCTGCAGGCCAGCACTCTTACATTGGCTGACCCAAATCTGGCATTTGGGTTAAGTGCGCGTTGCTGGCTACTATTGTAATTTTGAATAGTTTTACTTGTTGGTTTTTTGTTCTTTATTTACAGCTTTATATGGTGCCTTCAATCTTCGAATCCTGCATCTATGTAGATGCTTCCAATTCCAGCAACATATTCTTAAATTGTAGTGTATTTGTAGCCTGAATGAGGGAACCAACTGGCAAACTCTGCAACTCCTTGCAGTGCTATATTCATAGCATCTGACAGAAACATCCGAGAATGGACAGAAGACATCAAAGCTGAGAGGGAACTGGCTTCAGCAATGCTATTTGATCAATAGCAAAATCTAGTTGTAGATGACAATGACAAGTACATTTGCTGGTGCAAGCTTGTTGCGAATGATATGAGGCAAGCTTTCCACAAAATTTATGAATTTGACCACTACACTGCAACTATTGCAAGCAAATGAACACTGCGCTTTCATCAATTAATTTAATAATATCTATGGATTGTTCATCAGTTTTCCAAGCTACAAATGTTTATTTTTGGGAGGAGGTGAATATTGCTGGCAAGGTGGAAAATGACAATCTACAGCATAGTTGTGAGGTCAAATTAAGTGATGCTAATTTTGAAGAAGCTGAAAATGATGCAGTGGGATTAACATTAGGAGAAGATAACAATATTGATGATGCTCTTCATGCGTTCCTGTACCTTATGGCACTTACCCATATAATCTTGGAACAAGACCTTCTTAAATCATTGCAATTTAAAACTTCAAAATGAAGATTTACAATGATACTATGGCTTTTGTAAAGATCCTAAATGGCCAGAGCATGTTGCAACAAACAAAGCACATGGCTGTGAAAATTGAATTCATTAGCAAATTTATCAAGAATAGTGAATTAGAAGTTTACCACATCAATAATGATAAGATGAAGTCAGATATCTTGACAATCAGTCTTGGGAAGACACTGTTCAATGAGGGAATTGTGATACTTTGTCAAAAAGGTAAATGAATGCTCAAGTGTTGGATATATTGCTTTATTATTATTATTATTATTATCATTTCTTGCATTCATTTATTATTGTTTAGTTTATTTATGTTTGAACTTGTCTATTTTTGTTGCTTGGAATTGTTTGGTCATATTTTGTGACATTCTTGTTTTGCTTTCTTGTTATGAAACAGATGGTCTGAGGGAGGAAGCATCTCTAATGTGTTAAGTGGACATTACTTTAGTGTCTGATATTCAAAGGTAGTTGTTTACTGATGTTGGAGTAGGTTATGAGTTCTGACTTCTTCTTCAAAGTGGTTTGATTAAACTCTCTTGCACTTTAAATAACCATCTATACTGTCTGCTATGCTGAGCATTGTAGAGAATATTTTTTTTACAGTGTATTAAAATAAATAAATAATAAAAACAACAACTGAATAATAATAGAACATTCCATCTGAAGGGAACAGGCATTAGTACCAGGCAATGTTTTGAAATCCACTGTGGTTCCTGGACAGGCGCCTCCTGTATTGGATCTGGATGTAGTCTAGCCACCTCACATTGCCTTAAGGTAAGGTTCCACTCTAACTCTGAGTAATTCATCAATTTGGCAAGGACTCAATAAATCAGTAGTTAATATACTGGCTGTAACCTTTCATGGACATTGTCTCCTTTGATTGTTTTTGGATTTGCGAGCCACGAATGATATGGAAACTTTTGACCCTGATAAGCAAGCAGCTCTGTATGTTTATCTAGTTCTACTGGTCTGACAAATATTTTAAGGGGTTCTGCACTCTTCATCAAATAGATTACATTTGTAATGGAATTGGCAGGATCATGTGAGTCGAGATAAATGTTGCAAAATTTCTTCTCCTTCATGAGTTTCACTGCCAAAGTATGGGAGTATTGGTTTTATGTTGTTATTTTTCCATTGTTATGTGGGTTTTGGTGGTTTTTTGTTTGACTTGTTTGTGTTTTATTCATTTGCAACTGAAAGTTTTGTGTAATACATCCCATTTCTATATGCAAGTCTGCCAAGCTCCTGATTTCATATGCCCCAGGCTTTTTTAACTATTTCTGATAATCCCACTTTGGCTGCCTTAGTCACTTAAATGCCATTCATGGTGCCTCACTGGGATCCAAGGGGTCAGGTGAGTTTGCTTGGTCTGGATGTCAAGTGCTGCTAGAATATCCCATTATTACATTATGATATCAGGAATGATGAATGGATGGCTGAATAACAACAACACATTCAAGCCCAACACAACAGCCTTGCCCCTACTAATAACAGCAGCATGATCCATGAGAAAGGAAAGTCAGGAACATCCATGTGAACTGTCAGAAGACTGGGTGAGTCTGATCTCTTGGGCCTCTTCATTCATGTCATAAATAGCTGTAGAAAGCAGCCAGTATAAACTGTGCTCATAAATCTTTGGTGGTTGTATTTGAGTGAAACAGTTCTATCATATCATCCTTGCAAAACAGTCAAAACACTCCAGTAAGGAACACAACTAAAACAAACCTTGCAATAGCCAACTATAACAAAGAAGATATGAAAGCCACACATGTCAGTCAATTCAAAACAAGTTTCCATCAATCCCAAAACAACAATTGACAATTCCACCTCTGAAAGCGAAAACAACTAAGTCCAAACACCCATCAATAAAAAGGTGGATGAGCAAGTACAACAACCCTCCTCCTCACTTGAGGATTCATTTTACCATACCCAACATTTCGACTCCCTTCTTGAACAATGTTTTCCCCAGACTTTTTGTCAACAAATCTGCTTTCATAAGTCCAGTTGCAACATGCACAACATCCAAATTATTCTTTCAAATGTATTCCCAAATAAATTCAGTCTTCACAGCCATGTGTTCAGTTAAGTCCAACATCTAATCACCATTGAGAATTTTAACAAGTGTCTAGTCATTTTTGATGTCATCATCCCTATTGAATGGAATAGATCATGTTCCCATAGCATATGTGTCAATGCCATGTAAACACTTTCAAGTTTGCTGCTTTAGTAGAACTGGCAACTCCTCCTGACCTTTTACTTTTCCAATGCAACAGATTGCTATCCAGGAAAGTTATATGTCCATATGTAAAATTTGCACTCTGTAGCATCTCAAAGCCATTCTGCATCAGCATGAGCATAATGATTCAATTTATCAGCTTTAGAGTACTTGAGACTCAATTTCTTTGAAAATTTGATATATCTAAGAACATCATGTGCATGTTTCCAGTGCAGGTCATTGTGAATTGGCTCAACATTCCAATTGAGAAAGAATAGTCCAGCTTTGTCCATTGAGTTGGACACAATAAACTTCCAATCAAACTTCTGTAAGGTTTATCCAACTTCACATCCTTTCCTCCTGATGATTGCAACTGTAAATTTGCTAACAGTGGGGTTTCTTGTATTATGCAGTCAGTCATTCCAAAATGATGCAGGCAATTCCTCCAATGCTGGTTGTTGAGATAGTGAAAAAGTATCTTGCTCACCATCACAACTGACTTGCATACCAACAAATTGCTTCACATTTCCCAGATCTTTGATTGGATATTTGAGAACAAGTTCAGTAATGAACTCTTTCCATATCATTAGCTCTTGCAACCACCAAGAAAGTCATCCACAATCAAGATAATTGTCATGAATCTGGAATCAGTCAAATTACCAAGCATAAAAATACATTTATCATAAATGCTGGCAATAAAATCAAGTAACTTCAAATATGCACTGAAGTCTTTATACCAAGCATTATCTGCTTGTTTTGTTCCATACAGTAACCAATCAAGACCATGCGAGTATTCATCCCAAGAGGATATTCTTCAAATCCAGGAGGCTGCTTCATGCATACCACATTCAACATTTTAGCTTGGACAAACCTGTTTTTGATGTCTCCTTGTTATATCAACAGCTCTTTTTTTTTTGTGACACATATTGTGAAGAACATATGAATTGAACATGGATGCCCGACTGGAGCAAAGGTGTCCATAAATTCAATCCCTTCAATCATAGAGAATCCCTGCGCAACAAGACGCAATTTAAATATTCCAGGTTTCACATCAGCATCATTCGTCTGAACATCCACCACCTGATGACATGCATGTCCTTAGTCCACAGAATTAACCTCCATGTTTTGTACTCCTTCAATTGATCAATCTCGCATTTACATGCTCCAATCACTCTCAATTTAAATATTCCAGGTTTCACATCAGCATCATTTGTCTGAACATCCACTAACTGATGACATGCATGTCCTTAGTCCACAGAATTAACTCCATGCTTTGTACTCTTTCAATTGATCAATCTCGCGTTTACATGCTCCAATCTCTCTAAGGTCTAATTCTTTTGCCCAATAGAAGCAAATGCATAGTGGACAGGGTTTCAAGAATCAACATGCCAATAATCTTTGCAAGGAATAGGTAAACAAGATGAATGCCTCTGTAGGTGCAGGAGCTTCATTGTCCCCAACTACTTCCTCCTGCTTGGCCACAATCACCTCATCCTCGTCAAATTTATAGTCACCATCTTCAAATTGAACAGTTCACTGCAAATTTTCCTTTTCCAACTTACCATATAATTTCATCTCTTCCTGAAAATGAACATTTGTAGCTCAGAAATAGTAGAGAAATTAGCTGTGACAATCAAATAAATAGATGGATGGTTTGTGTATCCTACAAAGTAACCAGCAAGTGCACATTCTTTGAGCTTGTTTTTACCTCTCAAATGCTCTGAAGCCTTCCTTGCCAAAACTTTGAACCCAAATAGTTGTTGAAGATGGGATACATCTGGTTTGATACCAGTGAACATTTCAATTGGTGTGCTGGTGGAACTAACAGTAGTCAACAAACAATTTGAGACATAAACTGCTGCATTGACAGCATAAGACCATACCTTTTTAGGCAAGTTTGCAGCATTCAAGATTGTCCTAGCTCAATCCATCAGAACTCTATTCAAAATTTCAGCTGTATCATGCTGCTCATGTTCATAAGGAACAATAGATTGTGTCTCATGAATCATGTAGTCATTGAATCGTCCATCCAAAACTTCCTGCACATCATCATATCGAACACACTTCAATTTTTGATTCAAAACTTGTTCAGCCCAAGTCAACCATGGTTTAAAGACACTCATTATCAAAGCTCCAGACCTTTTCAATCATCTGTAATAACCAAACAGACAGATTCATCATCAAACAAGCCATATGTATCAAGTCCAATGGATGAACACTTTGAGCATTATTTGAGCTTTTGAAGGGACATTGAAACATTTTGTTCATGACACATGTATCACATTTCAATTTTGAATTTGAATCAATGATTTTATTACAGTGTATCAGATATGTGTATGAGACACACTCAACAGAAATCATCAAAGAATGCCTGCCAAACATATAGCAGCCATTTTGAAATTTTTCAACATTTATCTCAACACATATGATCCTGCCAATTCCATTACAAATTGAATTTATTTTGATGAAGATCACAGAACCCCTTGAGATATTTGTCAGACCTGTAGAATTGGACAAGCAAACAGAGCTGCTTGATTACCAAGGTCAAAGTTTCCATGCCACTAGTGAATGGTTCCCATATCCAAACAAGTATGCAATCAAATGAGGAGCCTTATGTGATAATGTCCATTCAAGAATGGACAGAAGGCATCCAAGCTGTTAGCATGCTATTTGATCAATGGGGAAATCTAGTCATGTATGACTGTGACAAGTGCATACAGCTAATGACAAGTTTGTCACGAATAGTATGCCACTTTCTTGTCACAAAATTTATGAGTTTGATTTACTCTACTGCAACCATTGCAAGCAAATGATGCTAAAACAGACTAATGCATGATCTTTCAGCACATTACTGTCAGAGGTGTGATGCACAGTTTTGTTTTTAGATTGGAAACCTGTTGTTGTTTGATTCATCCAATTGCCTCAGATTCCCACGACAAAATGGAATTTCTCCATGTTTCAGGTTGAATGAAACTGCCAATGAAACTGCCTAGTTCAAACCAAGCTTGAATCCACCAATGTTGAATCAGCATATGTACAAATATTCATTTGCTGGGTTTGATCCCTTCATATTCAGTACGCAGAGCATCCAACTCACCACTGTGCCATTCTTGGGTGGTGATTATTATGTAATGAGCTTTCCTGCTTCCACCCAGATTATCCCCAATAAGAATCCAGCTGCAGTTTCCCATGGTTCACATCTCTGACAGTATTTATCTGATTTCAAGGTTGAATGTTGCTATCACCCAGACATATCTTCACTATTTTTCTGGCCCAAAAATGCTATAAGGAAGCAGTATTATTATTGAAATAAATCATCAACTTCTGAATAACTTCCCACCTGATTCCCTGTCAATTGGTAGCAACAGAGCAATGTCCTCCTCCTCAGACGTGTATGTGACCTCCAGCACCACTCCCGTGCCTCTCACTGCTGACCAGCAGTTCCAGCAGCTTGCCCTAGCCTATGCTGAAATCAGCCAGACCAACAACTAGTACCTTCTGACTGATGAGCTTGAAGCAGTGCGTTATGTTCAGGCCACCATGTCCGCTTCCACTGTCCCTGCCCTTCAAGCCAAGGGTACTGCTGAAGCCCATCCCCTCCTTATTTTAGGATGCCCTTCTTTTTGCCCATTGCCTTCACAGGGTCTGGCAAGAACAGACCAGCCCATGAACTCAGGAGCTTCCTGGATGACTACCTCAACTGCTTGCTGGAGATCTGCCACCTCTACAGCTTTGCCCCCACTACCACTGACTGTACCCACACTGGCCAACCTACCCACAAATCTCCAAGGACTCAAGCTCCATCTATGCATCATGCCTGAACTTTTCTGCATCAACAATGACCTTGAGAAGCTCCAACAGGAGGCTGAGAAACTCAACAACATGACCTTTGGCCACAGCAGATGCAGCCAAAGCCACAGTGCCAACCAGCACAGCACCAAGGCCAACCACAACTCCAAACATCCCCAGTGTTCGAGCACACCCTCCTTTTGCAACTCCTTTCCAGACCTTGAGGACCCAATGGACCTGTCAAATGCCCAACAGCACCAATGCCCTTCGAGCAACTTCCAGCGCCTCACTCCAGAACAGAAAAAGCATTTTTGCTCAAAAGGTTGGTGTGTTTATTGCCAATCATGCAGCCACAACACAGACCACTGCCAGAAGCTCCAAGAATGCCACTCCCAACTCCAGGCTTCAAACGTCATTCAAGACAGAATGAAAACCACATCCATTTTGCAAGTCTGAACAGCACCCAGGGCCCCGTCTTGCCTGCAGTCCAAGCCACGCCTCAATGCCACCACTCAAGCTGAAGACAAGTCCTTTCTCTACTCCAGTTCCAAGCAGTAAACCATGTACTGTCCTTGAACCAAATGACCCACCTGACTCTCTGACTTTGCCTAGACCTGATTTACCTTCTGACCATATGGAACTACCTTTTATTGACCAACCCCCACTTATTTGCCTTAACTTGCATCACTTATTGCCTTTCATTGATGCCCCAGGCCTCCTCATCTGCCAAGGATCCATCCAAGACCATTCAGTCCATTCAGTCATGATCCTGACTGACTCTGGTGCAACACCCAGCTTCATCCGCACTGAGCTCCCATTCCTCAAGGCCAACCTCCTTGCAGAATCACGACTGCAAGATACACCTAGCAGACAAGTCCCTCATCCAAGGGAAGCGTACCAAGCCCCTCACCTTCTGAATCACCAGAACCTCCTTCCAAAACACCAGAGCCTTCACAGCCATCCCAGGTCTCACCCTATGACCTTATCTTCAGGAAAGACTGGCTCAACAACCAGAATCCAGTAATCAACTGGCCTTCCAACACTGTAACAATTGGGACTCACCACTGGACATGTACTCTGCCCCATGCTGTCCCTGAAGTCCTTTCAGTGACCCAGTTCACCAACCTGCTTTGCCAAAAGCCCATACCTGACAGCATTGTTGGTGCCCTCATTCTCATTATTACTGACAAAGCCTTGCTGGCCTTCCAGCCTGCCAACACTTCCAGCAATGATGCCAATCAATGCACTTGCATGATCCAAGCTGCCAGTTGACATTTGCACCTTTGTAGACGAGTATCCTGATGTCTTCCAGCCCTTCAAAGGGCCACCTCCAGAGAGAGAGCAGCACTGATATGCGCATCAATAGTGTTCCTTCAGCAACGCAGAGCCCGCCCTTCTGATCCATCTGCCTGATGAATCAGGACAAGCTCAAGGTACTGAAGGAGGAACTGACTTACCTCCTCAAGCAGTCACGCATCCGTGACTCCATTTCCCCCTATAGAGCCCCTCTTTGTCAAGCAGAAGAACAAACTATGCCTCATCTTTGACTACTGTGCACTCAACAAGCTCACTGTCAAGAATTGTGCACACCTGCCAAACATCCTGGAGTCCCTCAACTGCCTGTGCCACACCTGCATCTACTCCAAGTTTGATCTCACTGCTGGTTACCAATCCTGATGACATCCACAAGACCGCTTTCTGCATCAAGTATGGACATTTTGAATGGTAGGTCATGCCTTTCAGCCTTGCCAATGCCCCTGCCGCATTCCAAACCTCAATCAATGGAATATTTCAGAAATTCATTGATGACTTCCTCACCACCTACATCAACGACCTCCTCTGTTTCTCAGAGAACCTCTAAGACCATCTCTTTCACATTGATAAGACACTCCACCATATGAGCATGAATAAACTACAAGTTTGCCCGCACAAATGTGCATTTCTCCAAACTGCTGTTGAATGGCTGGGATACCATGTCTCCCAGGGAGCCATCTTAGTCCTGCTATCCCAAACCACCTCCATTTGCAATTTTGAAGAGCCAACTACCTACTCTGAACTCCGCTCCTTCCTGGGCCTCACTAACACCATCCACCACTTTATCCATTGACATGCCACCCTTCTGGCCCCTCTTTCAGATGTCCTCCAAAATCACAAGACTATCCCCTTTGACCAATGCTGGAACGAAACCACCCGGAAAGTCTTCACTGCAGTAAAATCTGCCTTGGCCAGACCGGAAAATCTGGCCATATTTGACCCACACAAGCCCATCCACATCTCCACAGATTGGTCAGAATGAGCCATTGCTGGCTACCTCACCCAGCCCAACTCAAAATTACAGTTGCTGACCATCTCTGCACTCAACTTCACTGAACTCAAGATCACTGACAATCTCCACTCTGATGTCAAAGACATGTGCACTACTGACCCTGAATTCATCAAGATCACACAGTATTTGGTGGATCCTTCCAACCCTGACACCTTCAAAAATGACCCTTCAAATGCTCACAAGGAACTAACCAGCCAGATAGCTTGTTACCAGTTCTGCGACCACCGTCTTTACTCTGTCAATAAGTCTCATGCCCAACTGTTTATTCCAGGACCTTTGTGTACTGCCATCATTAGAAAAAGCCCACTCCTGTGGCCCAGCCATCCACAACAACTGGGAATGCACTGCTGAGTGTATCACACGCTACTTCCATTGGCCAAAGCCACATGCTGATGTACAACACCTCGTAAAGACCTGCGATGCCTGTCATTGCCTTAAGATTGCTGTTCAACACAGCATTTCCCTCCATTACATCTCCAACTGTGACTCCAAACTCACCTCCTGCTTCTGAAAACAGCTATGCCATTCACTTAATGTCCAACTAACCATTGCCACTACTGCAGACATGCACGCACTGTCTCCAGCCCCAGCAATTGCCACCTGCTGTGCAATCCTCACATCAGATACTGCAGGAGGGCCGTTACACACAATGCAAGGACAGCGTGACTTGTGTGGATATGCTGCCAGTTGCACCAGCACATCCAGAGCTGCATCCACCCCCTCTCTCTCAGCCCCACCAGCTCAGAATGCGTCAGCAGCAGATGCAACTGCAACCTGCACCAGCAAAGAACAAGCCCTCAGGAAAGCAGCCCAGGATGTCACACATGGTGGCAATGGCAGCTGATAAGCATTGGAATCTGCAATGGGGATGTGGTCTCACAGTTGCAACATGAGCCCATGACATACAAGAATTTGTATGTCAACTCATACTTTGTCAACCACGGTGCATTCTGCGCAAACCTCTACAGTGGCCTCAAGCAGTACCTCTACAGAAGGGGGTACTGAGAACAATTTAGGTGGTCAGTTTTGAGGGGAAGGGATGAATTGCGGCAGAGGAACTGGGTGCAAGTGGTGGAAGTTTGCCATTAGCAGAAGCTCTTGTGGAAGGATATGATGCCACCCCCCTGACACAAGCCCCATCAATCTCCCAAATGTTGCCATGGCCCAGTTCATCACCAGGCATGGCAAGCTGCTCCTTAAGGCAAAGCAGGAGTCAGTTTGAGTGCTGGCTGAAATAGCTAAGTCAAACTGCTCCCTTTTTATGGTGGCACAGATTGAGTATTATGCAAAATTGCACATCTCAGGACTTCCAACCATGTTCCAGCTCCCTAATTCAGTGACAGAGACCAATTTTTTGAGGGATGGCAACATGCAGAGACTGCCAGACATGACATGGAGCATGTGGCATGTGTGGAATGGGAGCAACAATGTATGAAGGTGCTCGCTGCATTGCCAGATGACCCAAACCAGCCAGGCCAAGTGAGACCCACTAAGGCTCCCAAACCTGTCCAAAACAGGTACATGGCCTCAGGTAGCCTGGGGCTCTTTGATAAACTCAAGCCAAATGTTGGCACCATGTTGAGTGGAAATGCTACTACTACCTTTGGTCCTGTGCTACCACCAGACTTTGAGGCAGTGGGAGAAGCCTTGAAAGAGTCACACATCAGTGCAACCCACTCTCTGGGAACTCTTCCCAAGGATCAGTTGTCAACCCCATGCCTGGGGCCATGGAGCTTTGATGATGAAGTCTTTTTGTTTTTGCTTCCTGAATATTAACAAGAACCTCATTGGAAAAGCTCATAATATAGATACTCTCATAAGTACAACCTCATGTGATGCAGTGGGGCTGGTAGAATGCAATATGTCCCAAAATGCAACATGTCCCATAAAAGGAGTGGTGGTGGATTCTAGGGCAACAGTAGAGCAAGGTTATCTAGCAGCAGGGGATGGGGTGTTTGTCACAAAGATCAAAAAGATGAGTGGAATATGCGCACTATTGAGGAAGATAGCAAAAGTCAATGGGTCAGCCTGCTGGTTGGTGACTTGATGGTGGTGGTAGCCTATCTGGCACCACAATTGGAGGCCCAATATTTGGAAGAGTTGAGCAGATGAAGGCCAGACTGAGCCAGACCTATAGTGAGTGCCCAATGGTGGGGAAAATAATGCATGTTCAACGCGTTTTGGGGACTCCTCCAATGCTACCAACCCTACCAGGTGCGCATGGATGCAGCTGTGGATGGAAGATATGGAAGGGGAAGTAGGGGTGAGTGTGGCATCACATACCTGGAATTCCTGAATGCAAGAGCTACTGAGTGAGTGTCCAACCTAGCAGTGCATGAGCAGTTGCGAGTGGTGGATTTGACCACAGACCCCTCACATTTGGCATTTCCATGTCAAATGAGCATGAGAAGCCACCTTTTGTCTGAACAAATATCTGCAAGCTCTTGCTCGAGCAGGAAGCATATACTGATGAGCTCAAGGCTACATGCTGAAGTCCAACACAAGCTGGATGCCATTCAGGCAGAAATCCAGGCTGCTGGCAACAGCCAGATAGCCTTACCATGGATTCAACACATACAGCTTGCAGAGAGAACCTCCATGACTGTCACAGAGTGGTTGGTGGGCACTGCAAGGAAGGTGGTGGGAGTAGTGAGGTTCAAAGGTGGATCCAAACATGTGTTGATGAATGAGGGGCACCTTGAGTCTTCAAGGAGGAGCTCAATGCGGCTGGGGAGCTAGCTGAGCAAAATGATGGAGCAAGTGAGGATGAGAAGCGGTAGAGGGGGTTCTGTTGCGAGGAAATGGCAAAGGTGGTCCAGAGGGAAACCCTACGCATGTGCAAGGATTTCTTCAACAGCCTGGCAGATGAGCAACTGCCAGAGAAGCCACACAGATGGCTTGCTTGCAAAAGTGCAGCAATTGTGCTCATTGCACACCAACAGGTAAAAGGCTGTTTGAGAGGATGGAGCTCATGGGGAACAGCTGAGGTATGCCAAAGACCTTGATGAGGCTATGCATATACTCAGGCAGCTCTGTGTCATCCTGCTCAAAGTGCGTGCCATGCCCCCATATTGGAATGTGGCCAATGGGGCACTGGTCTGGAGGCAGAAGGGGGATATTTAGAACAACTGACTACTGCCTCGTCTCCCTTGGTTTCCACTCATGCATGTTCTTTGAAGGGTTGCTTTGGCCACATTTTTTGAATATTCTCAACAGGGCCTTGGACATTGTGCAAGGTGGGTTTCAACTCAAACGGTCTGCTGCTGATTGGGTCATGAACCTCTTTGAGTTGATGGTTCAACATGAGTACCATGCCACTATTCCCATGGATGTGCAAGCTGCGTATGACTGCACCAACCAAGAGTTGGTGTGGTCAGATTTTGCTGACATTGTGGTGGCTGTTGGGAATGCAGAAGAGGTCTCCATCATGAGGGAGGTGCTAATTTCCCTCCGAGGTCCCTCTTTGACTTCAACACAGCACAGCTGTTGGTGATGGGGTCTAGATCATGTCTCATTGTAGTACTGAGGGGGGTTGTTGTTGCCTAGGGTGGCACTATGGCTGACCTGGGAAGGGTGGATCAGCTGCTCATGAGCTCAAGGGTGTTGCACACTGGCCTGTTGATGTCCCCCACATCCCCAGCTGCGTTCAGGTGTCCTGCTTCTCCCTCAAATGGGATCACAACCTGTGCACAGACTGTTTGAGCATGGTGTCTCACCTCACCACTGTTACCCTGAAGAACTGCATCCATCTCCTGCCATACTGTAGCCATACTCACATCATATATGGCCTGCTGACCACCACAGTGGGTCCAGATGTTTTCCACTGCTGCAGCAAGTACCTCTGCACTTTGCCACACATTGTCCCCACCGAAGTCCACATTGTCAATTCATAACTAGAGCACAAGAATGGCCTGATAATGGTAACACAAAACAACACAGTGTGCAATTATCCACCAGAATTAGACAGTCAGATTCTGTTTTAAATCCAAAGACATTGATTGCAATGAAATCCATGTGAATCACTTCCAGAGGATATTTGCTGTGTGGGTTATTTGTTGCCTTGAACATGATTGATGCCTTATAGTATCATTAACAACAGAATTGCATTTGCAATATTTACATTCATGTTGAGTGCCCATTGATAATTCTGGCAGTCATAACAATAGACTTGCTTTTCATCATTTTAGAAATGCCATTTTTTTCAGTGACCTCACCAACAGTGTGACAATCCAAAGCAATAGTAGAAATCAAGTTACCTGTGAAGATTGGAATATACTGTACATTTGAGAGCATGATATAACAGAATCCTCACTCTCTTCCTTGACACGGAATTTCACCTTACCAGAGCCCTTGATTTCAATAAACTCACCATTAGCTGCTTCAACTTTTGAGGTCTTGGGCATAAAATCAGTGAAGGCATTGTTTTTTGCTTGGTTATTTTGAAAAGTTTTGTTGTTTGTTCGTTTGTTTGTTAGTTGTTGTTGCCTTACAAAATTCTTCGTTTCTTCCTTCAGATGGAGCAATCTAATTTTTAAATTATTTTATATTTTTTGATTATGTTTCTACACAAATAAACCAACAACTGTGTAGTGGTAAAAAGGTGGCTTGCCCCTGCCCTGCAGGCCAGCCACATTTTTACATTGGTCAACCAAATCTGGCATTTGAATTGAGTGCACCTGACCAGCTATTATTGATGTTTCCTTTGTTATTTTGAATAGTTTTGTTTTTTTGTTTATTTGTTTATTTGTTTGTTCATGTTGTCATTATTGTTTTTGTTTATTTGTTTGTGTATTTTGTTCTTTTTCAGTTACTTTTTTTGGCTCCTCCTGTTCTCAATGATTGCTTCCATGCAGTTCAAGATATTGAACCATATTCCTGGCTGCATATTTGCTCTAAATTGAAGGTATTGCATGAAGTGTTGGATATGCTCACTCTCATTCCATGCTTGCCGATTTATAATTCACATTAGAGTACCCTGAGAATGTGGGTTGCCTTTGTGGTGGTAGAGATTTTAATCAATGTAAGATGGGAGCCTAGTTTTATATGAGTTGTCATATGAGACCATTGATAATTGGATGCATCTTGAGTTGCAGATCTGTTTCCAATTCTTGTTTGACAATAGCTTGCAATATAGCTCAGTTTAATGGTACTTTGGAATGCATTGGATTCATGTTTTTGAAGACACAAATTGTAACAGTTTTTGCTTTTCCACTTTTTGTGTTTCTGGTGCTTGTCCTGTGTGGAAGGCACGTAATTCTGTCAATTGGATGTGTACTGGCCCTCCATTTGGCAAAAGAAATGTTGGTATTTCATCAGTAAAGAGTAACAAAGCTGTAAGTGAGTTGTGAATAATGTTCTTGTATTTTGAACTTGGCACACCATTTTCATCCCAATTTCTTGCCATTCACCACCATAGGAAACAAAGAATAAAAGCAGTAATCTGAGTACACTAGAATCTCTTGCACCGCTGGAACATGTTTGAAATCTTTCATTGTCATTCAGTTGGTGATCAAATTTCCTCATTTGTCTAAACAATGTGTGTAAGTTTTATAGTTAATGTTCATTTTACATTTTATGGATATAATTAATGCCAATCTAGTGGGTGTCACGACTGACAAGTTCTCACTTGACTCCTGAGTGGCAATGAATCAAAAAAATATTCTGTGGACAAATGAAATTAAGCACCTTTAAGAAGAGCCAACCGAGTATGTATTAGGAATGAGATTGTTAGGACCAAGTCGCGGGGATTAAATAAGGTGAGGCGAAACTCAACCTTAACTGGATTGGGTCTTGGAAAGGGTTTTCTTGCTTGTCAGAAAG
>MU614786.1:0-38215 GCA_025201725.1 Chytriomyces sp. MP71 | reverse complement strand
GAAAGAGTAGCTTACGTGAATCAAAGTGCAGCACACTCAAGTAGTATTCCCCGCTCGATGCATTCGCAACCTTGAACCGCCTTAATGTAGCAGCCAAAAGCGCCTCTATCGTCGTTTCCTCGTTCCACACAACCGTCTTGAAGGTGGCGTTCAAATCCACATTGCCCGAATAGATCCGCAAAACGCGAATAGCATCCGTCGCAACGGGCGAATCCAAGGCTGAGCTTGCTGAATTCGATTTCGGGGCTGTAGTCATGGAGACTTGATGCGTCGCTTTTGACAGAGGCTCGAAAGATGTGAGCCCCTTGATCTCGCTCTCAAAAACGGATTCGAGGGGCACGCGTTGTCGAGATGCACTGCGAGAACGCATATCTCCGGCATCAACGCTGTTAGTTCGACCTCGGCGCCCAGTCAACTTATCCTAATTTGCGGGCAAACGTAAGCCGAGTTTCTTGCCCTGAGACTGAGTCACTCACCCAGAAAGTGCTCGACTTCTTTTGCTTGTCTGCATCAGCAGAATTATCGAGCCGCGAAATCAGATGACTATTCTTTTCGCGAATTTGCGCCACCCTGCGTTCGTATTCTTCAAGATCAATTTCATCTTCGTCTTCCTCGTCGAACGCGTCGTAGTCTTCTCCCAAATTTGCGGCGTAATATATGAGCGGTTCCTCTTCGAATGCGATTGATTTCTTGACGCTTTTTGAGTTCCGGCGCGAGGCGGTGGCGTTGTCAAGGTCCACCGATGCTAGAAGAGCCAGTTGCACATTACGGATTCGGTTCAATCGAGCAAGGCGTTCATAGGGAGTCTCAATATTTTCCGCAGGGATGTACCCGATCTTGTGTGGAGTATGGTAAGGAGTTTTAGCGCTGCTGTCATGCCTCAGCAGGGATTACACACCTCCTCGGTCTTGCAGCATCGCACCAGCCACCAGTAACTGTTGGAATCATCAAGTAGAGCCAGTGGATCACCCTTCAGCACGCATACCTGGAAAGCAGTTGGTTGCGATGTTTATGATGGTGGCTGAACACGAGGAAGGAGCCTTCACCTGTCCCTCCAAGTTCGCCACGAACGAGTGGAGTGCATAGACAAGCGAGTAGTCGATGGCCTTCATGAGCATCGTTTGCTGCTGCATCAGCTGCTCAGCCATTTTTGCCGCCGCGAGTGCCGCCTGCGCCGTGTCCTCGTCCACTGTAATCGGATAGACGTTTTTGAGTTCATGATCCTACGGCCATCTTTCGTCGGACAAAGTAAATGGATGTTGGGGATGGAAACCGCCGGATCGAGCCACCCGTCCCAAGCCAGCCGATCTCGGCAGCACCAACGTACCAAGACAGTGCGTATACGGCTCGAGCGAATTGTGGACTGCCCATCCGTTTGCGTCGAGCATTCTGGCTGCTTCGCTGTCGGTAGACACCAGCATGCTCACGGGCAACGGCTGAACCACAACGCAGTACTCGCATCGGTGCATTTGCAGCTGTCCGTCTTCACCAAGAGGAGGCAGCTGCAGCAGAGACTCTGCCTGCGGGATCGGTGGCTGTCCCTCCGAGGCAAGCATTAAATTATTTAATCTTTTCCTCGTTCCCCTTGAATGCATGGCTTGGACGTAACGACTGAGATCGTTCAAGCTTGTGATTAAAATGGCTTCCTTCTTCCTTCTTTAATGTGACAGATGCGCTTTTCGTTCTGACGTTTGGTGCATCGCTTTTCTTCGCTTGTCACGGACACCATCCCCTACGAGCGTGAAGGAGTACGCCAACGCTTCCACGGACATTGAGCTCAAAGTGAGGTATCTCCCCCACGTTCCTTGCCATCTGGGCATCCAAGTGATCCTGACCGGTGAATACACGTGATAAATGCGAGGGCAAACACCCAGTTGAGATGTCGCCCAGTCAGCTTTCCCGGCATTCTGGATTCCCTACCTTCATCCCATACATACCTTATCCAGGCAGTCCCTACCAAATCCAAGCTTGCAGCCATCGCAGAAAGGATACACGACATGTACTCCAACATCCCTTTCCAGCTGATCAAGATATGCAAACTTAGGAAAAATTTCCTTTTATGCAGATCGTAGATAAGCAGCTTAATGATTCAGCCAAGTACTGGCGACACAAGGAAAAGGTGCGACCAAAGTGCTTGCATCTGTTCGCCATGTGCAGTTGAGTGTCTGCAAAGATCAGGACTGGAGATCGCCGGATCTTGTGCAAGCAACCGAACTCAGCAAAAACGTTCGCGTTCCTCAGTGATGAAGCGCAGCTCGAATCTCTCTGCAACCTGCGTGAGCGAAACCTGAACCAACGCGAACCAACGGACATCCCTTTCAACTCGATCCCGACCCCCGTGCCAACACCGCTTTCGCACCACTCGTTGGCATCTCATTCGCCGCGGCTTCCTCCACGCGCGATTCCGCAAGCTTCTCCAGCGCATTCGAGGGCCTCCCGCCGAGTCTGAACCCGGACGAGGACGATGCGCGGCCGCGCTCCACACGTATGTGTCCCTCACAACTCAGCTACTGTACTGGGAATGGATTTATATATTGAAGTGAATAGAAACCATGTGGCCCCTTTGGACCGCTTGCCGCGCTACGAGTTCAAAGCCAGACCAGCAAATTTATGTGACTGCGGCAGGTAGCGCAGCGATAGGCGGTTGGGTACAGAGAGACCTTTCCTCACCGGCTGTGACAGCGTTTTACACCGAGTACGAAGGAACCGGAGAGAAAGATCTCAAGTTCATCACCCTTGAACGGATTCAGGTCATTGTGAAGAAAGACGATGGATGGTGGCGCGGAAGGGCGGCGCCGGGCAGGTAAGGAGTATTTCCCAGTAATTATGTAGCTTTGAGTGCTTCCTTGATTTGATTTTTGTTTAGTATTTTGCTTTACTTTTGTTCCTTGCTCGAAGGGCAGAAAACAACCTTCATTGAACGACCATGCATCGCGGATGAGATGCTGTCCGTTCCGGTTCGCTGGCGTCGCGTGTGATGTTGCTGGAGAAGACAAAGGGCCCGTTCCCAGCCACGCTTGAAGCTAAATGAGGAATTTCGTGTGGCAGCGGGTGTAGCACCCTCACCAAGTTTTGGGTGGTCGCTCCTCACACACCTCAATCAAGATCTCATCAGAATCCCGCTCACCTCAACTACAACACTGCACCTTCCTGCAAACGCTTGCATGCCTCATTTCAACTCTGCGCCTCATTCATCCGACTGCAACACCTCATTGGCCCTGGCGAGACACACAAAGTCAGAAACTCCACGCACTGCACAAGCGCACCAGCCCGATCAGGATACGGGGAATAAACCCTCCTTCCTGGTCGGGCTTACCTCGGAGCAGCGGGCCCGCATCGCAGTCCTCAACGCTTTCCGGTTCTGTCCCCAGCACTTCCTGGAGCATTTCGTGATCCATCGGGTCATTGGTGAGCATCCTCCACATTCCATCGCTTGCCAGCCTTTAACCAAATCATTTATACTTTCCCAGGATACGGTATGTTGCGGAAGCGCGAACCAACCGCTGTCCATATAACAAATGTTTGATTAAATCTCTCGTGTAGGAACAAATGGTGTCGTTCTGTCGGCAACAGATGCCCGCACGAAGGCAGACGTCGCTATCAAGATCATCTATAAACCATCGGTTGGTGGAATCTCGGATCCGTTGCCGAACGAGATTGTTCTGCTGAAGCGGTTAGCGAACACGTCTCAGTTCATTTTACAATATATGGACGACTGGCAGGATGCGAATCATTTTTACTTGGTGCGTTTGATTCCGTCTTTTTTGCGAAGGGGAAGAGTGTCTAATGGATTGACTGTGATAGGTTTCCGAACTGTTTGGCAATAATTGGGCGGATGTGGCAGAAGACCAAAGCATTGAAATGCATCCCATCATTTTGCGTAGTATGAACAACGAAATCTACGTGTTCAGTATGACCGTTGGCAGTTCCGACTTGTACAGCTGGTCCTTCGCGTATCGATGGAAGTTTTACCGCAGTACTGGCTATTCCATGCTTCCAATCAAACCCATCAAGTTTATTGTTCGTCAAATCGCAGCCGCGCTGTATCACCTGCATAAGCGTGGCTTTTATCACGGGTGAAAACTCTTTTTTTCCATGCTGAAGTTCGAACTTGCTGAACATAGCAATTTGCCAACAGCGACATCAAACAAGAAAACGTGCTCGTCCAGCTTCCAGATCATGCCAGTATTGACCGCCCGCGGATTCGTCTTGCTGACTTCGGTCACTGCAAGCATCATACGCAAGGCTGCACGCGGTACGGAACCAAAACTACGTCGGCACCAGAACTTTTGCCCAGCTCTCCGCTCTACAGCCCGGACTTGGATGGGCGTGCAGGAGACGTTTACGCGCTTGGTCTCGTCTTGTATTGCTTGCTTGGTTCTACGGGCGAACTGCCAACCCCGAACAGCATGGATGAAGATATTCCCGACCTTGACGATGGTGCTTGGGAATTGATTCATGGCATGTGTAACCCAAATCCGACCATGCGACTCACTATCGACCAGGTCCTGCTGAATGCCTGGCTCAGCGAGTGAGCCAATTTTTTTTGGATCTGAGACCACTTTTTTTCGCCCGTTTTTGCTCCTCCATTCTCTTCTCTTTCTACATCACCTAGTTTGCAGTCTCTCTCTCTTTTCTCGTTTCTCTCTGAACTTTGTACAATGTTGGGCCTTCTGTTACCTGTTTTAACTTAATCTGCTATTTTTTTTAACCTTACCTACGGGGCCTCTGTACACGGATATCTGCATTCCTCATAATTCACCTCACCATTTGCATTGACCTCTTGCTTGAAACAAGTAACATCTTCAGCCCAACATTCTCTCTCTCTCTTGCCAGCTCGCATTCTTTCTCATTAAAGACGATCTCATAGAATTTTGAAGTAGAACTGGGTTGCATTTCACTCGAGAAACAACTGTGAAACCATGGCTGGGATTGACTCTCTTTTCTCGAAGGAGACCCTCCTTGATGGCCCCCACAGCTCTGGACTCAGTTGTAAAGGTCGGCCTATGGAATATAAGGCGGCCTTTGGTGGTGGGAACAGCGCATCCACCGCATTAACACCAAAGGTTATTCGGACTTGAACAACGAAAGTGAGGGGGAGGAGTCAGGCGGTAAGCGATTCCTGTTAATTTTGGTTGAAGTAACTCACCACATGCCATAGTAGATGACGACGAGGACGAGGACGAGGACGAGAGTGACGAAGGAAATTGGAAAAAAAATATTTTATTGGCTATACATACACACAGATGGATGTTGTTCAATTCCATGTCACTCTACAACTGCACAACTCTGCGTGAGGCAAAGAGGCAAACAGTACCTGACATATTCAGACTGATGTTCAGAAAATTCGCCAGATATTCGTTCCATTGAACGATGGTCACCTCTTTCAGCTCGAGAAGCCCTACGATCCTCATGATAATGAGCTGCAGAGACGTTACTACCTGAAAAGGACTGGTGTATCGAAGGGTATACGCGCACAATCACTCGTTGACACCGCCCTCCTCGTCAGGAACCCTTCCATAACCATGCATCCCCACCAATCTCTTTCCCCACGAACTGCGCTGCACAACAGTAGCTACAGCTCCACCACCTCACAATCGCCAACCCAACAAGACCTTCTTCCGTGTCGCGTTTCGTCAATTAGCTTGTGTAGCTGAATTATCTGCTCTATATGCAGCTCGAGATAGAGGAGATGCGCGTTGAAGGTGTGAGCGGTTGATAAGCGGTGTTGGTATGCTAGGCAGACGAGATTCCGCTCGCTTGTTTTGCTCAGAGCCACCTCAAAATGTCGTCTGCTCTTCGCAGTCCGTGGCTGAAGGCAGATCTGATTTCCAGTCTGCAAACTGCACATGAACATAACTCTGCGCTGTCGGAAGCGGAAGCGGAGGTGACCAACCGGAGGCGCAAGAAGAACCACCACCTGAGCATCCACGACGTCACTGTCGGCGGGCCGAAGAAGCGGCTGCAGCTGTGCGGGGTATGAGTCATAGCATTGATATGAGTAGAAGAAGTAATTAGAGAGTGGTAATAGGAGTACGCGGACCTAGGCAACAACAAGCTTCGCGTGACCGCCTCCGACACGCTCCATTCGGTCCTCCTCCTCATGTCACCCGAGACCTGGGCCCTCGCGGACGCGCAAGCCGGCGGCTGCGGGTCCCTTGCGCGCAACACGGGCGCGATCATTGGCATCACCGAAGCCCACTTTTGCCTTTCGCAGCGCATGGACGGCCGCTTCTTCTTTTACCTGTTTGTCGCGAAGCTCACTTTCTGGGGTGCAGAGAATTGCGACATTCGCGGCCATCCGCTGCCTCTCGTGGCCGAACGCGACTTTTGGACGCGTGCCGCCTCCTTTATGCATGTCCCCGTTGATGACACGGGACGCCAGATCGAGTCCGCATATGAAGGAGAGGAGGAGGAGGAGGAGGAGGAGGAGGAGGAGGATATCATGGACGTGGATGACCGATACACAAGCAACAATCAACCCTTCCTCCCTTCCGTAGGCTTAAAGGCGTCAGGTCGCCACATTGGATGGGGCGACTTTGACCTCTGCGACAGTCAATGCGTAGTACCTCGCGATCAACTCTTGCACACACATATGCTGCGTCCAGACGTGGTGCAGCCGATTGGATATGTGGCAGCCGATACTATCCAGTCAAAGGCATCTGCGGGGCCTGCGGACATGGACTTGGCTTTGTTTCATGATCAGTTACTGAATGATGACTTTGATTTGGCGGGGGATGCGTCGCAGTATCGGGTTGCGGATAGGGGTGGGGTGGAGGACGGAGCCGCGAAGCATGCTCGAGTAGATAGCACAGAAATGAATACGGAGACAACAAGTCGAAGTGATGATGAAGAACTTGAGCAGAGCGCCGCGGAGGAAGTCGTTCTCTACGAGGAGGTACTGGACGACTCGGATGATGAGGACGGACGCGAGGGAACTCAGGACCCGCAACTCGCGTCAAAAGCGGAACTCCAATCGGATGCCGCCGAAAGATCGAAGACACTTTTGCGAGTGCAAAATCCGCCACAGTGCGATGATATTGGCAAATTTTCGGATGACAAGCCTTGTGGAGGCCCAGCTGCCCGAAATGCAGAGTCTGCAGCGAAGCTATCTCTGACACAATCCAAGGACACCGAACACGACAAGGACGACCAGGAAGACCCTTTGTCGCAGTATTTGGAGCGTGCAGATGACAACGGTGACCAAGAGGAGTTACCCATGTCGCAGCCCGACTACCGGCCGGGTGACGCACTCTCAAAGTTCCCTGTAACAAAATGGGATGATTCAAGGCAAGACAACGTCGCAGCTCAAAACTCTGTTCCAACTGATACCGTCGTATCTGCTCAAAACTCTGTTCCAACTGATACCGTCGTATCTGCTCAAAACTCTGTTCCAACTGATACCGTCGTATCTCAAGGCCCTCAAGAATCCGCCCCGAAGCTCAACTTCTCGCAGGAGAGCGACTTTTCTCAACTGAATGAATCTCAGCTTAAACGCGCCTCATTTGCTTTCGCTGTACCTATAAGAGACATGGGTACCCAGAGTTTTCACGACGAAGTGTCCCCGCTCCGTGGGGAGCACGCCGCGCAGCTCACCTTGCCTTGTATGGAGACTTCATCGGTACTGATATTCTGTTTTTGTTCAAATTCAAAGGTTTTGATACCTGTCCTATAGAGATATGAAGCAAGCTCCGTTGTAGACGACGGCGAGTGCGACCGCGCCTCTCCCGCAAAACAGCGTTCCTCTCATCCCACAGACCCTAACCCTGCTTCAAATCCGAAACTACAACGACCGACGGTCCGTATCCACTTACCCTCCTCGGCCATCATCGCTCCAAACTCCTCCGCAGCACTCTCTCAAACAACAAGCCGTCCATCACTAGCCCTCAAACGTCCGAACGTTCACATTCAGCTCTCCGTTCCATTCCCCGCCGCCGCCGATGCGGTTTCGTCCCCTCCGATGGGTCAACACCACCATTCCGTTCCCTCCTCCCCACCCGCCGGTCAACCCCAGCACGCCGCGCCCTCCCCGGTCTTCGCGAAACCAGACGCTTCGCAAGTGACGCTTGTGCATCGCATTAGTGAGGAGGAGCGGGAGGCAGAGGAGTTTGATATGGATCAGTTTATCTCGTATTCGCCTGCGAGAGGGGATATGACGTCGAGTGACGGTGTGCAGCCGATGAAAGGGGTTGAAGAAGTAGAGGAGGAGGAGGAGGAGGAGGAAGGTTTTGAGGTATTTACGCAGCCTCTGTCGCAGGGGATTGTGGAGGAGGAAACCGAGGATGACGGTAAACTGGACGACGAGGAAAGCCAGCAGCTGCAGGACGAAGGATTGGACGATGAAGCGCCATCGCAGCGGTGGATGCCTTCGCAGATTAGCGCGTCCGGCTGGAGCATAGGTATGTCTGGTAAAGTGCGCAGCGAGGCGTCGTTGTGGTCGCAGGAGTTCGTCTCCACGTGCGTAGACGGCGATGTTCAGTTTTCGCAAGAGTCGGGTTTGGTTTCTTCGGGGAGGAGTTTGGCTGAAGCCCGGATTGTGGATATGAAGGAGGAGAAGGTTCCAATCGGGTTAGACACGCGGATTCCGAAGGTGGTAGAAGTGATTGATTTGACGGGGGATTCAGAGGACGATGAAGGGGAGGTGGGGCGCGAGTGTAAACGAGCCAAGCTGTATCAGTCAGTGTTGGATATCGTGCCGCCGTCTTCTCCTCCGCACAATGTAGTGCAATACCAGCGATCCCTGCTGCCTTCTCCTGCAGCTATCAAAACTGCTTTAATGGAACAAGGTCGGCCTGCTGAAAATGATTTAAAGAATCATAAGCAACCACACTCTCAGACGCCGGATTCGGACTCAAGTGGAGACGAAGCACGATCACCAGACTTTGAATTGTGTGGAATTCAATTTATTAACACATCCTTCAAGATCCCAAAGGCAATGTCGTTACGAAGTTTTGTGAGGCGGAGTTTGAAGAAGATCTAATATTATGCTGTAACTTACCCAAGATAAAACAAAGGAAATCGAAAAAATAAAGGAAGACACAATACAAAAATCTGCAAGATAGTAGTATGCTTTATGAAACGGACATTTTTGATTCCGTATTACTTGCAGTACATTTGCTACTAGGGGGCAGGAGAAGCGCGGAAGCAAGTAAAACAAACACTGGCTGTTTCAGCCTTCAAGAAGAAAATGGATTTATATTATGTAGCTTCAGAACCCATCCTCGATTCGACGCGAAACGATTGTCCCCTTGCATCACCTAACATCTTCACTGTACACCAAACAAGTTTTCGTCGCGGCCGAACCCCACCTGGCTTCTCGTCCAATTCGGTCATCCGCAGGATCTCCCACTCCGTTTCCTTCTTCGAGAACACTTTAGATCAATCTCCAACCACAACTGCATGCGTTGGGCTGTTCTCCTCGCCATTCTCACCGGATCGAGCACTGCAACGTCTCCGGGCGGATCATGCTCCGTAGATAGTGAATGCCAGGGAAGCACTGGCGCGAGCTTGATCCGCTGTATTTCCCAGACATGCCAAATCATTCAATGCGACGACCCTTTGCTCTACATACCCATCAAACAGGGGACTGCGTGCGATGTGAGACATGTTGATGCAATCTATAATGCTGACTTGCCGCACAGTTTCCGCCTGCGCTTGGAAGCAAATGCTTTCCTGGCGATCGTCCTTGTCGCGAGGACAACGGATATCTTAGTACGGTCGAGGCGAGATTAATTGATTGTGTGGATGGGACGTGTCAAATTGTCCAATGCCAAGATGCATTGTCGCAAGTACCTGTGGAACGGGGAACATCATGTTCAGCGGTACCATCGAATTCACATCCCCTGTCTTTTCTCCTAACTTGCATAATAATTTAGAAAAAACCAAGCTCTGCACCTGCTCTATCTCTCATCGGAGGGCCCTGTCAAGGCTTAGAAGGCTGCAATACCAATGAAGTTTATCTGAATCCTTTGAATGTGAAAGAGGTGGTATGTTCTCTGGGTACTTGCATAATTGCAGAATGCAAAAATTTAGATGTTTTCACCCTATCAAGTGACAACCTCCACTGTGTGCTACTTCAACCTGTAGGCAATTCTTGCAACTCAGACAGTGACTGCAATCAATCACTTACATACCTTAGCAGTCTGAAAGATGCTGTCCAAATTGGTTGTGATACAATATGTAAAATTAAACAGTGCTCAAATCCAAAACAACCATCATCTAATGGGAAAGCTTGTGTGGTGAGCCATATAATATACTGTATAGACATTATATCAATTCTTTTTCTTTAGGCTATTGCAGTTCCTGCTCAGGCTGAGTTTGCTTCTGATTCTTGTTCTGGTCAAGCAATTTCAGTAACAAATTCGGTGTCAGCAATTGATTGCTTGCAACTACAGCCTTCCTTTCCCTGCCAGCCTGGGACTACCTCTATTTTACCAGTCTGTGTGCCAAACATAGATAATTATGCAAAATCTCAGTTTTCATTGCAAGCATATTTTAGTGATGGAGGAACCCCATTATCATTTTGGCTGCTAAATACTTGTTGGAAGACAAATACAGGTTCAGAAATGTATATCTACAATCCAAATATAAACTACACACAGCAAATTATATTTTCAGATCCGTTGTGTACTTTGGCAAGTAAAACTGGATCCCGTTTTAACTTTAAGTCACCAAGTTTGGCCCAGCTCTACAACTTAAATAGTATTGCATCAATTGGATCAAAATGTACTAGTCAATGTGATTTGTCCCTATATTTTTCTGGTACTGTAACAAGTATTGGCTGTTTTGGAGTTTGCCAGATTCAGGAATGTGCTATTGGATATATTTTAAATGCAGAGCAAACTACCTGTATTCCCAAACCTTCTTCCACATTGATAACCACATCATCCATTATTTTGATGTCTTCAACCACATTTACCTCCTCTACATCTGCCTTGCTTACTACAACCACAACCACATCAGTTACAACAAGTACCAGCAGTTCCCGTGTTATAACTTCCACCTCACCAATTTCAACAAGCCCAACACCAATTTCAAATATAACATTGCCTGATATTGACAAATATCTTCTATCCCTTCAGAATTTGGGACCTCCGTCAAGTAGTCCACCAATGTCTTGGATAAGTAGTGATGCATCTAAACTCTTTCAAGATTTGTTGGCCCTTGCTGCTAAGTCTGACCTTGATCCTGTTGTATTTTCCAATTCAACCATTAGAGGTAGCCTAGGTCAAGGATCACCCTTCCAGAGAATCTCTGGTGGACCAATTATTAGTTCAACTTCTCTGGACTCAATATTCATTTTAGTTGTGATAGACAGTGTCACTTTCACTGTAAGTTATTCTTTCGTTCTACCCTTTTTACTATTAATAATCTCAATTTGCTATTACATTCCAGTTTGGATCTGTTTTTGACCAGACATTAGTTTTGAGCAATGCTGTAAATTACACTATCTCAAGCAGCCGCTTAGAATTCAATTTCCAAATTCCAGGATCTTCAACTAACACATGGTACACTTATTATTTTCCCACTGAATCAAAGTTTGCCATTGGCTTGTACAGTAACTCTCACTACATTGGGAATCTTGTAACAAGTGTGTCAGGATTCACACCATCATCAAGTATTGTTTTCACACAAGGCTATACCACCAATGTCTTGCTTGCTCTCAATTTGGATGGGTTTTTAAAAGGGCCGCAAGGTGTTGCAACCCCCTTAGCCATGAGTCAGGCTGAAGCTGATAGTATTGCCAGTGTTTTCAACTCAGCAAATGTGGATACTGCCCTTATTGCCCAAGAAGTAAAGAGGACACAATCTCAGCAGAAGGTCAATGTCCATATTCCCTCACAATCTGCTGATACATCTGAGTCTGCGCTTCATATTCTCAATACTAGCTCTCCTGACTTGGAATACTCAATGGTTTGGCAAACATTGCAAGCTGATGGATTTTCTTTCATCAGTGTGGACTATTGCAATGGAACTCTTTATGCTTTTCATATGGGCCCATCAGCCAACCCAAGCTCCAATATTACTCTCTTGATTCTCTTGCCACCCAACTTGACAAATGCCTTTTTTGGTCTACTGTATATATCAGACACTGAACTACACTTTCTTGTTGGGACTGGGGATGGTGTTGGTTATGAGCTAGTAGGGACCATCTTCATCACAGTTGCTGTCAATCCTGTCCAAAAAAGGCAACTATCAGGACCAAGTTCAACCTTGATTATTGCAAATGCTCCTCTTGTGCCTTTAGCCCCTCAGAGTCAAGAGACAAGTGCATCAGACCCTATTGTACTCAATAACCAACCTTTCATCACATCAGATCCAATTGTTCTTTTGAATTCACCTTCAGGAAGTGGAATAACAAGTGTTAGTAATATTGGAGGTGCTGCTGCTCCAGAAAATGCTGTTCAAGTTGGAGGTGGAACAGGCACCAGTCAAGGAGTCAGCAGACCTGGCAGTGGGGGTGTCAATAATCAGGGCAGTGGTGGAGTGAATGCCCCAGGTGGCAATGGTGGAACTCCAACTCAAGGGAGTGAATTTGGGATTGCAAATCCTATTCTTGGAGCTGGCGGGGGGGGAAGAGCTAATGCAGGTACTGCAGGCAATGGAAGAAGTGGAGGACTGTCACGCAATCACCCTGTCTCTCAAGTTGGTGAAAATGGTATAATTATGGTGGGGACAGGGAAGGAAACCACAGATGCTTCAGAATCAAACATTCATGGAAGTCCCAGCTCCAATGTGCAAGGGAGTAATTCTGTTAGCAACAATGGTGTTGGTTTGAGTGGGGGCGAAAGTGGAGCTGATTCTGTGAGTGGTGCAAGAAATGGCAATTTGGTCAATGCTGCAAGTGGAATCAACAATGGCATCAGTTTGAGTGGGGGGGCAAGTAGCCTTGTCAGTGGTGCAAGGAGTGGTAATTCAGGCAATGCTGCAAGTGGAATCAACAATGGCATTGGTTCAGCTGGTGCAACTGCAGGTAATGCTGCGCAAACAGGACCCTCTTTTACTGGAGGTGCTTCTTTGTCTGCAGGCGGAGCTTCTCCTCCTAAAATTGGGGTCACAAGTGTTGGAGGGCCAGCAGTGTCCAATCCGCCTGCACCGAACGCGAATCAGAAAACAACAACATCGTCTGCAAATTCATATGTTGATAGAGTTGCTCTTCTTTTTACTTTCTGTTACATTATTTTTTCTGTTGGTTTAATTTAATTTTCATCTGACAATTTGTTTCTAGCATGCCCATCGTCATAAAGCAGGAAGACTTCACCGAAACGGATACGCATGTCTTTGTCTCAGTCCCTCTGAATGGTGTGCGATCAGACAAGGCCGATATCTACGGTAACTCGGTTCCTTCTGTGCGCACGTCAAACTTGACCATCGATATGGAAACCAGCCAACGACTCCTATATCAAAATAAACTTTGCGCCTTTCTTCTACGAAGCGGATCTCGCCGATAAAGTCGACACGGAAGAGTCGGAGGCCGTTATTGGGGATGGATGTGTCAAGTTCACACTTAAAAAGGTTTGTTTGGAGGCAGGATGTCAAACTCTAATCCACAGGCGACAGATTGACCCCTGTCTCTGGGGCGCACTAAAACCAAACGGATCGAGTGCGGAGTCAATCAAAGCGCGTCGGGCGGAGGCCTTTCAGCGGGAGCTGGAGCGCGTCGAAAAGGTACTGTTGTTTAGCCGCCATACCAAGAACGAGACAACCCTCTGACGACGCGTAAACAGTACAAGAAAGATAAAGCAATAAAGAAGCGCGAGGAACATTATAAGCTCATTCAAGAACAGCTCAATGTCGAACGCGCGGAGAAGGCCAAGTTTGAGGCTGCGCGGTTAGAAGAGCAGCGCCTCGCTGAGGTTCTGTCTCTCTTTTTCCAAGTGTATTATTATGACCTACTAAGTACTTGAAACAGGACGGAATTCAAAAATGGAAGGAATCGCTCGGGATGCAACGGGCAAATGAAACAACAAAACTGGAAATCACATCTCCAACGGAAACAGCGGAAACAGCTCGAACAGATTCAGCTATATTCGATGCAAATGATGGTGTGTGAGATTTTTCACTCGCCCTTTCATAGATATTTATTTCGTCCAAGCGGTTGTTGAATTAACCCAAGCATGTGACGAACCTTCTTTCCACGACGAGAGCGACGATGACGATGAACTTGACATGGATGCTATTCGCGCTAAAGTCAGGAAACAGATGGATAGTTCAGTTCTGCCGTTGAATCGTATCCCGTTATGAAATGTTAACATGTTTGGCAGAGATGAGGGATTCGACACCTCAACCGCGTGGAAGCGGGACCATCAACTTCAAGTTTACGAGTAGAGGATTGATTCCGACATCAACTGCACGTGAAAGTGAAGATGGTACATTCATTTTTTATAATTGTATTTGATATCGAGGCTGATGCGCTTTACTCAAGTAAAATGGGTCCACCGGATCAATCAAGCTTTCGAGAACGATGCAAAGTCTCGGAGCGGACAGTTGCAAGACCCTTTGTCCGTGGATGAAAAGAATCGTGAGTTCCAGTCATTTTCGGCCAACTCCCATGCAGAAATTCAATTTTGTCTTGCTGGTCCAGCTATCTTCTTAAAAGACAAAGGCAATTCTTTCTTTAAGACAGGAAATTTCGAATCTGCTGTTAATGGTGCGTTTGGTCTTGCCAATTCGTTCCAATTTTGACGGTTAATTTCTTCGACAGCGTTCACCGCGGCTCTTCGCTTAGACGCAGGAATGCTCCCGTGAGTGGTTGCTGAATTAAAACGCTAACAATTCACAGCCGAAAAAAATTCACTGAATGCGATTTTACTAGCTGCCTTACAAACCGCGCCATCTGCCACTTGAAGCTTGAAAACTTTCCCGCCTGCATAAAAGACTGTACCGAAGCTCTCGACCGCCTTACCACTGACCACGAGGCACTGTCAGATCGCGATCCCGCTGCTGGAATCACCGCACTTCCCACTCTCAACGCGAATAAAGTGAAGGTTCTCGTCCGACGTGCTGCGGCGCTTGCCAAGATGAACCGCGCGGCTTTTGCGGTGAAAGATTATGAGGCGGCTGTCGTGCTGGATCCAAAGAATGAAGATTTGAAGTTGGATTTGGAGACTTTGAAAACTATGAAATAAGAGCCAAGAGCTGATATCGCAAATGCATGCGGGGGAAATTAGAATAAAAGAAAGAAAATTAAGCAGGAGGAAAACAGGCAATACTATTTAACAGCAACTGGAAAGCAAAAATAAATCCAATCTCCATTTCCGTCAAACGCACAATCAATCCGTGTGCGGTTTTTGGTTGATTCCAAAGATACGCACTTTGTACTGCAGGTTGAGAGAGAGAGTCGATTAGAGAATTCCACAAGACTTTGAAATAAGATTTGACGTGCACCATCGCAGGAAACTTTGGAATCAGCACAATCACTAATGAGATTAGATTGATTGTAAATGTCGGCACGTCATAATGCGAGTAGTGCGTCCCCAAAAGAAATCTGTTCAGGGTTCAGCCGGCAATGGCTTGCATATGAATGCCAACATTCCAATAGATTCGAACCACTCACAAAATGATAGGAATGATGGTCAAATATTTCTTTGCTGGTGTAAATGGCTCCCCTTTATCCATTTGCTCCCATAGTGTGAGGTCCTCGAATTCGCCCTGGTTGAGAGCGAATGGAACGCCGAGGATCCAATGAAACATCAGGAAAGTGATCTATGATGCATATTAGCAGAATTGATGGGTGCGCTGGATAGAGGCGAAGCCCAATGCGACAAGGAATGCTCACGGAATCATAGAGGATCGAAGTGATAATCCAGGCCGCTTCGGCGGTCATTCCAGGAATGAGTCCGAGCCCGAGCCGCATTAGAAATAGCACAAATACGTTGGTTGCGATGGAGCCTGGTTGTCGCGAGCGTGTAAGTGCGGTAGTTAGTGCCCGTTCACGCTCTGAGCCCTATGCAAGTGCAGGCTTATAGAGCAGCGACTGACCCCGTAAGTTTGGCCATGACGAATTTGAATTCGTGAAGGATTCCATCTGCGATGTGGTCAATGCGCTCAATTCCTGAAAGTTGTTTTCGCTGAACTCCGCGCAACTGACCTTTCCGGAAGGGACGCGTGCGGATACTTCGCGTAACTGGTTTATTTGGTACGTAGCAGCTCGCTTGCCGGAGAGGGACGAATCCGCGCAGCCGTGGGTATCGGTGGCCCCGTGATCAAGCGGGCCTCGTCCAAGCGATACCCAGTCCTTACCGCCGCAAACGGCACGCGAACCCGCCCATAGTATCAAGCGTATCCACGTGGAGCATCTTCTTCGCTCAGACTAGTTTGCTCGATGATGGGTGCGACATAGAAATGAGGCACCACTATGGTACTCTGTGACTGCGTCCAGAAAGTCCGCAGACTATGGCAACGCGTATACTGCATCGAACTTGTTGCATTCTGCCCGCCGAGTCTGACACGGCCGTTCAGGAGAGCCTGTACCTGTGGAGGTGGTGCAATCTTAACATTGAAGAACAATTGCGATCTTGTTATAGATAGAGGCAGGGGCGGCGGTGGAGCATGTGTTTCCGTGGACGAAGATAGCATGGCCAAGACAACTGATTCTGTTTGTTCCAGGCATTCATCCGGATACGTGATAGTCTGCATGAGCATGTGGGACAGAAAATAGTCAGTGGGGAAAGCGTTTGCGGTTATCCCTGCACTGCGTTGTCGCGACGTTATTTGAAAGGATGGGAGAGGGAAACTCTTCGTTTGCCAAGATTTGGATTAAAGGACTGAATTCTTAGCATAAAGCTGCGCATCTTCCGTCAGTTGCAGGGCGCGAGCTTCTTGGTAAGGCTATCCAGAAGGAATTGGTCTGGATACACGCCGCTGTAATCAAAGTTGCTTCTGGAAGAACCCCTATATCTTTCACTTTTCCGCGTATCATCGGTACTCAGTGTGTGAGTAAAAGGATTCTCGTGTATATTTGATATGGATGGGTTGTCAAATAATGATGTTTAGTTAGCGGAGGAATGCAAGGGAATTGTGCCGATCTGAACAATCTTGCGAAAATTTTATGGCGCTTACTGAAAATTCCACCAATCACAACGGACTGTCTAAGATAGTAAATCAACGTGACGATTGACAAATTGTTACAAAAGCGCATGGTTGCGAATTCCATGTCAACTTATAAAAATGGTCTCGCCATGATTGAACTCGACAACATGGTCATCGGCATGGTTGTTTCTCCTGACTGGGAGCTCCTTGATTCCCAGGGTCCCGACGCTCTCCTTCCCACTATCACGGACAAATCAGGTTATCGTCCACTTTCTTTCACGTATCGATGTACAAACTAGTGATTTTGAAATCATGGGCGGTGATTCCTCGAATAAATGCAAGTGATCAGCGTACAGTGACGGTAAAATAAGCAATCGTCGCTTTGAGCAGGAACGTTTGGGTTCGGTTTGGATTGAGCTGGATGTGAGTATTTAATAACTTGATTCAACGTTATCGAAGCAAGGACATCTACCCTTACACTCAAATGAAAGCAAATCCGCACTGCGATACAGGCCACCGAGGATGGTCGCACTGGGTACCGCGCCCAATTATAAAAATTATTTCTGTCAACGTCGCCATCCTCCATAACAGAAATTAGAATATTTTTCAGAAGAAATAATCGTTAAAGATACGCGACGCAAACTGCGATACCAACCACAAACAGTGCAGCGCCAACACCAACATCAATAGCAGTCTGCCTCTCCAATATTCCAAAGCAATACCGCCTTTTCTCACTCTTAGGCTTAAAAATGTGTTCCGTTGTCTTGACCTGCCCCTTGAAATCTCCAGTGTCAATCTCATCATCAATACTCCTGGATGACACAATCTCCTCCCCCTCAAACAACACTCCCTCATCACCAAAACTCATATTCTTTCGACCATCACGTTCTTCCTTCTTCCCCACTTCTTTCTCATCATCCACCTTCATAGAAACATCCTCCACCTTCCCAACCCCTTGCCCTCTATCAGCATGTAAACCGGCATAATACCCCTCTACATACTCCAACCCTTTCTGCCACTCCCCGCATGTATACACAACCACGCTTTTTCCCTCCCTTGCCCCTGCACCCACCCTCAAAAGCTCCTGCATGAAAGCGTCCTTTCTCCCACCTGTGGCCTTGTTCCATAGACCCAGGAAATCCAACACGCGTGGAGTCTTCACGTCCCGTGAAAGTAAGATGGCATAGGTCCTGGTTCGTGCAACGTACTCCTGCAAAGGTTCCCCCAGGAGCTTACCCTCGTCTGCTTGGTGCGTGAAGGCGAGTGTCCACCCCTTGTGCAACAAGCCGGTCTCTACACCTGCGGCGGGGGCGTTCTCGGTGAGTAAGTGCAGGAGAAGGACACCTGTGAGGAGTGGGTGGTCGGGCAGGATGTAGCTCTCCCAGGTGTGGTCCGTGCGGGTTGCGGTTGAGGTGCTGGCCGGAGGGCTGCCGCTTTTAAAGGCGGCATGATGGAGCTGCATGACGCGGTCGATCAGGTCGATGGTGTTGCGTTTTGAGAGGTGAGGGGTGATATCGATGGACCAGGTGGAGAAGTCTGTATGCGTTGGAGACCTTTCGAAAAATGTTTTGATATCCTGTTTGTTGATGCTTGTGAAGAGATGTGGGTGGACCAAAGAGCGAAAGGCACTTACAAAGGAGTTGTATTGCAGATCCATCATCATTCCCATCATTTTTTTAGCGTGGTTCACGTCGGCCTTCGAGGCTGTCGCCTTGGATCCCCATTTCGAGTTGTCCTTCCCTTTGGAAGAGGACGCGGACGAGGAGGGAGCAATGTTAGCCTTTTCTATCGCTTCCATGTACGCCTTTTTCATTTCGGTGTCGTCGGGAGCCGACTCAATACCCGTTTGGAAGGAAGCGGCAGCCTCCGTATATTTCCCTTGCATGTTTAGCACACATCCTTTGCGGTACCAGCCCTTGGACCAATCAGGGTTGAGTCCCGTGCATCGCTCGGCCATCTATGGAAGTTGGTTGAAGAATAGTATTTTCCATGGAGAGAATTCACCTTCAACGCGTCGCCGAGCTTTCCCAGCTTCAGCAAACAAAGACTTGCATTTGAGAGGGCCGCAGTGTTGGTTGAATCGAGTTCCAGCGCCTTATTATAACGTTCAAGGGCCGCGTCCAAGTTTCCCTCCTTTGCGCCAAGTCAGCCCTGCAACTATCCACCTCTAAAAGGACCCACCTTGAAGAGTACATTCCCCTCATCCTTGACCTTTTCCGCCACTTCCGCCTTCCCGGCCTCACTCTTCATGAACTCCGTCGCCATGCGCTTGTACGCCATGAAGCCCTCGCGATCGCCGAGCGCGCGCGTGGCGTCAGCGGCGAAAGAGGCCGCGGCGCTACGCGTGCTGTAGCAACCCGTATAGAGCTCGACACTGGTTTTGACGTTGCGCATTTTGAGGGCCTTAGTTGCGTCAGCGAGGGCGGATGCATAGTCATTGAGCTGCATGTCTGTCGGTTTTGGTTTTGATCATTCAACCATTAAAACATTGTACGGGTGATAATAACTATAACAAGAGACTTACAGCATGATGCGCGCGAGAGGAGCGCGAGGGCTGGGTTGAACTCGGCGTCGTTGCCGAGCTGTTCGCCAAACGAGACGAGCACGCTAAAGTGCGAAACAGCGCTGCGAAGATCTCCCTGCGCGATTGCATTCTGCGCTTGCTGGAGAAGCATGCGCGGGGTCGTTCCGGCCGGGAGGGAGGCGGTGGTCGACATTGATTTTGAACAACTTTTTCCGAGTACACAATACAGAGGCATAGACAACGATAGCCAATAAAGTTCACCAGCACTCTTTCGGGCTTGCTATGCACCGCGATGCCCCATGCATGCACCTTCCTTCCAATTTTATCACAGCCTTGTTGCTATTTAAATCATTCACGGTTACCATCTCATATTAATAAACTTGTGTTAAAGTTACATGTTAAACATGTTAATGAAACTCGTCTGCAATATTGACACGCGTCTTGTTCCACGGAAACCTATGCATTCACTGAGCATCAAGAAGACCTCCGGCCCACAGGAATCTCCGTATTAAACGACGTAAAACGCATTGCGTCTCATCTAAGTCGTTCATCTTCATTGCAACAGACTTGCACATCCAGTCGCGTGCTGGCAGAAGGAACTGCAACTTAAGTCACGAAAATCTTCAGAAAAAAAGAGTGGGAATGGGTTCGCACGGACTGTTGAGCCTTGAATCTGAGACTGCGCTTCTGGACGCCATCTGTAACACGCGACCCATCGGTAATTGAGCACCGTTTGAGGTCTTTATTCGCTGAGGTTATAAGACAGGGGTGGCTAAGAGCTTTAAGGTGATCTCGATTCTCAGGGCCCTCAACCTGCAAACATCTCCGTCAAAGGGCGGATACGTCTCAGCGGCACAGATTCGAAAGTACCTCGACGTGCACTACGACACGGATATGCTCGATTCGATGGTTTCTATCCTCGCTTGATGGTTTAATTGAATTAACAAACACGACAAGGCCAACGATGCCCTCCTCCACACGATTCTCCGTCAGGAGGACTTCCGTCTCCCAATCGATGAGTTTGCATCGCTCGCCGGCGCCGCGTCCACCGCGTCGTCAGTCACGCAGGCCGACTTGCCCCCGCTAAACCCGCACGATGAAAAGCGGCACGGGTCCGTGAGTTTGCAAATCAGCACGGCCAACACAGTTGAGGGCAAGCGGCGCCGCATGAGTGTCGCGTCGAGTTATGTCGTGGACAGCCCAAGTAGCGATGATTCATTCTGGACGAGTGCGCGCGAGGGCGCGGTGGCCACGCCTCGCAGTGCGAGTGTTGCGCCGGAGGAAGATGCGATGGGGGCGGTGGCGACCAACGCAGGGAGTGCTGGGACGGCGGGGCCGCCGGGGTCCGCAGGGAGCGGTAGTGTTCAGAAGAAGAGGGGCAGACCGAGACTGGATCGGAGTGGGAGTGACGCAAGTGGGACTGTGGGGGTTGCGGCGGCGGCAGTTGCGACCGTATTGGCGGGGTCAAACAGGACGCCAACGATTGGTAGCGTGTCAACCGCAGGTGGCAGTAGCATCCTGAAAAAGAAAGACCCTGCTTCTGCAACCTCGAGCACTCCGCCAGCCATACCTGCACCAGAAACGAAAGAAGACAAGGCTGCCGCCAAGCGTAAGGAGCGCGCCGAAAAAGTGGAACGAGACAAAAACGAGAAGGCTGAAAAGGCAGCTGAACGCGAAAAGGAAAAGGCCGAGAAGGCGGAACAGCGGGAAAAGGAGCGGGTAGAGAAGGCGGCCGAGAAGGAACGGGCAGAAAAGGCGACCGAGAGGGAAAATGACAAGGCAGAGCGGGTAGCTGAAAAGGAGAGAGACAAGGCCGAGCGGGAGAGTAAGGCAGACTCGGCCTCCATGGCTGGCGATGACGAGGATGAGTTAAACCGTAGGCGCTCGAGACGCGTCAAGTGATTGAAATCTTCCATGTAGATCGATATTTTTATTCAAAATTTCAAAGATCGGATTCCCATTTGTCTCCCGTTTCCTTGTCTGTCTCATTCCGACATCCTCCTCGCCACTGTTAAGTAAGCATGCATAAAGAAAAAGACGCGAGCACATTAAGCGACATGTCCGGTATGTCCATCCTACGAAAAATGTCTCCATTTTAGTTTCGATAACAGGAGCACACGCCACTACTTTTTACATAACTCTAAATTCTTGTCCGCCTTTGTCTCGTTGGTGACATTCATGACTTTCAGGTTGCGCAAGCCGTTCTGGAGGCCATCGAGGCTCTCGTGCACCTTTTTGGTTCTGCTCCTGAATGGGACGATAGATGGTAAACGCGGGAGCGTGGTTTAGATTTACTGAATGTGTGATATCCTTCTTGAGTGAGGGATTCAAGGGTATATCAGAGGCTCTCATTGGTTTGTGAGAAAGGAATGGTCAATGCAACGTTCGGCAGTATTGCGAACCCGACGCTTTATCGACTTTTCTTTCAAATAAGCCCAGACCCTTTAAGTTACATACCTTTGAAACACAAAACGTAGAATCTCACTCCTTAAATGCAGCACTTCTTGCATCCATGTCGCGCGCTGGTTGCGGACTCGCCACATCGTTGAATTCATGGATGGCGGCTGGGATTCAGTCCTGTGAGACAAAACTAGTTTAGAAAGTAGATCACGAACTGTCCTAATTCCTTTTGTTTTGAGTTCCTTTGTGTTTTTTTGTGGAATGCGTTGGAAGTTTGGAGGCAAGGAAGCTCAACTATTGAGCTATACAAGATTTTGCGAACTGAGCTTTGCCGTGTCAGGCGCTCGCTTCGTCTGTGGTCATAATGTCATGAAAGAATTTGTTACATAATTTCACTTTGATTATACTACTATCTACTACTTACTGAGGACGATGACTCGTGCTTCTTTGTCTACATCGGGAACCATGTCAATGACTCGCATTGACGCCAAGACCATTTTGAGGGTGACAGCAACGGCACAATTTTTCAATTCATAAACGGCTTGTGTCCATCATCCGAAAATTTGTTTTCTCAATGGCATAGCCTGGCTAGTAGGAATTTCTCTGTAACTCGTACCTAAACCAGGAATAAAAGAGCGGCGGACTTTCGAGGGAGAGAGGAAGTCACTTTGGGTCACACGATCAAAGCCACCACCAAGTCACGCCACTCATCACCTGCCAAGAAAACTGATGAGTTTCTGTCAGTTCTCTCATAGGTTCAACGCATAGGATCTACACCGCGATGAAACAGTGCGCCTGTTGTATAGGATCTGCGAAACTGACTCTGCAAAATGATCATTAGCGTTTGAGGCATTCACTTCCATCACCCGTCTTTTAATCACGATCATGAGATCCAACAGCCTCAGAATCACTTTTTGACTATAAAGCTCGGCGTGGAAGCCTCGTTTCGCCAAACCAACTGCTACAACAGTCGCTATGATCTTCAACAGAATTCTCTCTATTGTTTTAGCCGCCACCACTATTGTGACGGCGGCCCCTGCCCCCACGCAAGTCGTCCCTTCTGACGCCGGTCTCCAACTCATGCATGGCAGACGCAAGAATCAAGGCATCCAGCGCACCGGTGCCACCTCACCACACCTCACCGACTATGGGGGCCCCGTCATTCCAAATGTTGAAGTCCACCCCATCTTCTATGGCGATGCCAACTTCCAACGCGAGACCAACGCCTTTTACGCCGGTGTCACCCAGTCCTCATGGTTTGACCTCCTCGGCCAATACAACGTCGGCCGCGGCTCCGCCGTTGCCGGCATCAGCGTTCCGGCCGACTTGGGTTCCTTGGACGATGTTAAAGACATCCAGTCCTTGCTCACCAAGCTCGTCCAGCAAGGCACCATTGCCCCTACCGCCAACACTTACTTCCCCATTCACTTTGCCCCCGGCATCAGTATCACCCAGGGCGGCCAGGCTTCTTGCCAGGCCTTCTGCGCATACCACGGTACACTGGACGTATCCGGGCTGGGCGTAGGCATCCAGTATCTCTACTATGGCGTGATCCCGGACCAAGGAGGAAGCTGCGCGGGCGGATGCGGATCGGACCCCAGTGCGGTCAACAACATGTTCTCCGTTGCCTCGCACGAGCTTGCGGAGGCGTGTACGGACGCCGCTGTGGGTGTTGCCGCGGGGACCGCGTTGGGACCTCCCCTTGCTTGGTATGATGGGAGCAATGGTGAGATTGGGGACATTTGTAATGCGCAGCAGGGAACAACGATGGGTGGGGATGGAGCCTCGTACGTGATTCAGAAGCAGTGGTCTAATGCGGATAATGCGTGCGTTGCCTTTTCCAGTATTGGAGGTACCGTGGACCCACCGCCAAAGACTACGGCGGCGCCTGAGCCACAGCCACAGCCTTCTACCACGGATATGAACCCGCAACCACAGACCACTACTGACTTCGTTGGTTTCTAATAGCTGGTGCTTTTGCGGGGATTATTTCGAATATTCTTCCCATATCCATATTTTTTCGAAATGTACACATAAAGGTCGTATTAAAACAGGTAAAATCACGAGACAAGTATACGCATAGAACTGTACTGCCAGGGAACCTGTACTGCCAGGGAACAGAGTCCTTCATGTATCACGCTTCTCCCTCGACTGTCGCCCTGTTTTGCGGGTAATTTAGAAACCGTCACTCCAACCATGATGGTAACATGCCGGACCAGCTCGAAAAAACATGCATATTCATGTGTATTTTAATCGCGATGGTAACAAGGCCATCATGCACGCATTGCGAGTCGCGAGGATCACATTCCTGTGATGACGCACAACCCATCAGCTTCCACGGCCCCTATCTCAATGAAAGCAGCAAAGCGGCCGGAATCATCCATAATTGACAGCCGCACCAGCTAGCCGTAACTGTTTCGCGGTGTGCGTCCTGCAGCTGCCAACGCCGCCCGGCTCTGAAGCGAGTGGCGGAAACCTATTCGTACCAGATGGCTGTCCCTGAGCTCCAGAGAGTGGCCACAACGATTCTCACTAGCATATTCCTCGTCCGAATAGCGGTATCGCACAAGATTTAACATCTGATCGTATAAAACGTCTCTCCTCAGCTTCACTCAAAGTTTGCGGTTGCGTGTCGTAAATGTCCCCGCTGCTTCCGAGTCCTGTACGAGGCCCAATCATCGCGCGATATGAGCGTTAACGCATAGATTCATGAAACGCGTGTTTCCATCGATACGCATGCTTATTGATTCGCGAATCCATCTCCGGATGAATGACGTTTTCTCACAAATTAGGGTTCCGTTATCGCGTCTCTGACCATAAAAAGTACCTGTCTCGCCACTTGACTTGCCATCCAACTCAAAGATAAGCCTACCACGTTGAGCAACCACAAAGATGCCAGCCATTCACTTTGACGCCGATGCCGCTCAAACCACTGCCGCTGCCAACACAGTGGCAGCCCAAGAGCACGATGACACCTTGTTCCCAAACTGCTGCCGGTATCACTCCATCAACTCCAAGAGACAAAGCCAGCAAGCCATGTTGGCGCAGCGTGCCTCCTTCGAGTTCCAGGAGGAAAGCGAATCGGAGTGCAACCAGTAAGGCCAGCTTCAAACATCTCATCGCATTTCGTTTTAAACTTTCATGATTAATTTCAATGCATAATGGTCAAATAAAGGGCTAGGAACACATGGGCCACATTGGTTGCAGCACGTCCTGTTAGCAAAATTCGTTCACTTACGAACTTTCGCCAGCCAAATCGGACTAGGAACGGAAAACGATGGACGGCGCATTGTACACAGTGGCGACATAGGCCAAGGCCGCACTCTCGATGTCTACAGATTGCGCGGCCCAGATGTTTAAAGTGTAGAAGTCCGCATTATCCGCACACTATGCCCGTTTCCGCCGACGGCGTGCGGTGGCGTTCGTGGTGTTGGTGAAAATGTCGGTGGAGGGTAACGTTGAGATAGAAAGCATGATTCATGAGCCTGGTGTCGGTTTTCATCCACAAAACCTGCTTTCCTTGTCAGCAATTGGCCCCAGTATGTTGGCAGGAACCGACTGTTTCAAGATTTTTCAAGATTTAGGATATGAAACTGTGCATTGATTTCCATTTATCTGGGTAATATGCCATACTTATGCCCGTTGAGTTGAAGAAAAGGCTGGTAAATATCTGGATCGCCTGGCTGCGGGAAAGTGCCGGTCGCTTCACGCGCGCAGGAACCTTCATGAAACTCGGCCCAGCGCGCTGGAACCATGGCGTCATCAATGTTTAAGCCCGGGTCCACGCTTCTCGACGCCCATCACATGGAAAGTTTGCAAGACGGCCTCAGTTGTAATGGCCGTAAACGAGCCTTAACGAAAATTCAAAAAACGGGTGAGTGGTCCTAGTCTCACCATACTTTCAATCTTTGTTAGAAGCACATTCTTGCCTCACAACCCGTAAGAGTGAAAGTGGGTCCGTTCAGTGTCATCTTGGAGACATGTTGGTCTTATTGATGAGCGAGTCCAGCTCAGAGCCGATGGCAGAATTGATGGCGATGAATTGTGTGAAATCCTGAAGCCGCAAAGAAGGAAAAGGTAGCGCAAGGAGCATTCATGACCGCAGTGTGTTTTTCGAGAAGCTCATTCCCTTGCCATTCCAAATCAACCGCGACTTACGAAGAAACTGCTAAGATCACGAGAAATGCAGAGAAACCAGGATTCTTGCATACGAGAGATACGGTAAGCATTAGTCTCGCGGTTCTAAGTTTCATTTTAATTCTTTGCCTTTGCAAAAAGCTGCTTGACTTCAATTCAAAAAAGAAAAAAAGGTAATTAACTTAAAATTAAGCCACCGTCTTTGTACTTTGAAGCCAACCAACTGCTCATAGTTTCCAGGAGATAATAATACTCAAACACCAGTACTCTGCCAGTTTGTATCTGTGAGCATCTCATTCAAATAGCAAAAATCTAAGGGGTTTTCAGAAGCTTATTTGCTTCTGTCCAACAAGGATGAGGAAAACACAATTTTTAACATCAAGCAGCCTTCTACTCCCTTTGTCTTTCCCATACTGCTTCACTGCACTCTCCATGAAGGAGTAAATCTTTCTCTCTGCTGTTGGTTGAACAAGTCCCACAGTCTTCGGGAGTTGCACATTACGAGGTCTGCAGGGTGCTTGGTCCTTCCATCAGGCTGAGGAACGATGATCCAGCATTCAACATGACCTGGAGGACACAAAATAAATGAGACACCTGACTTGACATGGCAAGTCAATGTATGGCTTCCATAAAGTGAATGAGGAAGTGGGCAGAAGTGGCAAGATTCGCTTCCAGTGAGGGCTACTCCAAGAGCCTATGTACGAGCAAACGTACTTCTTTTCTTTTTTCCTCAACAAAATGGCGTTCAAGAGCGTGCACACACGAATCTACTTCCACCTTCCACCCATCTTCAATCATGATTATTCGGCAGGTGTTACGGAGCAGCTCAACTCGTACCTGATGAGGTTTGAGCGCAGCGATTTTGAGAAGGAAACCAGCTCCTTACGAACCCACGTGGATCCAAACAACTCAGATACATTCCCGAACTCAATGGCATCCCAATATCCTATTCCGATGTGAAGATTGAAGAAAAGGCGGCGAACGTTCTCTATGATTCGCCAAACTCCCACTTTCACGCGCGAGTCAAGTTCCTGCTCTTCTCCCCGGCTGTGGACAACATTATCGGTCTGTAAAGCTTTGTTTACCTGACTGGCAATACATGATGGCGAGAAACTTGATGTTAAAGTTGCTCTCAACAAATCACAGTGGGTCTCGTCAACAAGGTCTCATCGGATCATATTGGACTCCTGGTGCATGGCGTGTTCAACGCGTCCATTTCGGCGGAGCACATTAGAAAAACGGAATTCAAATACAACCATGGCTCCAAAGTCTGGACGCGTATCACCAAAGGAGCCGATACGGCTGATGCCATCGCGCCTGGCTCGGTCGTGAAATTCACCATAGTTGGGTACGCCTCATTTGTTGCATTGGTGCCCTCCTAGTGCCCTTAACATGAGTTTTCCACATGACAGACTTCCCACCACAAACAATATGCTTACCATCATTGGATCTCTTACGGCGAGCCCAACAAAGACTGGCTTGATTGCGCTTGATCCGTCCAAGACGCCTCCGCATCCTACGCCCATCATTGTGCACGATGACTCTAAAAAGTCTTCCAAGAGGGGTGCCAAGGTCGCTGATGGCCCCGAATCTGCAGCCAATTCAAAGAAAATATACTTTGACACGACGGCCGAGGAAAATGACGCGTTGCCGGAGGACCAGGATGAGTGGGTTGTTGAGGCGGCAGTTAAGGATTCAAAGAAGTCTAAAGATGCCAAGAAGGACACCAAACAGCAAATTCACAATGAGGAGGAGGAAGTCGATGAAGAGGAGATCCCGCTCAAGAAGAAGAAAAAGTCTGCGAAGGTGGCTGAAGGGGCTGCCGTGGCTGAAGCAACCAAGGCGCAGGTGGAGGAGTCGACCCCATCAAAGAAGAAAAAGAAGGGTAAAACTGTCGAGGAAACTGCGGATGAAAAGTCCAAGAAGCGGAAAAGTGAAGCCGCCGAGGGAGAAAAGAAGGACAAGAAGGCCAAGAAAGTGAAGGCTTGAGCGCATACCGAATAAAACCTAAATTTTTGATACGATTTTCTTGTATCAACACGATGTTGCGTTTCTTCAGAAGTTGAAGTTGGGGCCAGCACGACCAGACTAGCCTCTTACAGTCTCAGCCTTTTGTGCTGTGGGACACGTGGTGGCACATGTGAGGCAATAATTCCACGACGGCTCAAAACCTCGCACCTCCCCCAATCACCTGCCCATTCTCACCTCACGGTTGCGGACCTTCGAGCCCTCTTCGAAGGAGCCACCCAGGAACTCAAGGGACTCAGAGACGAGAAGGCTGCGCTTATCGCAAGAGAGACGGCGCTTTTTGACGGAAGAGCCGCGAAAAAGCAAGTCAAGTCAAATATTCAACAGGTGGGCCTGTACTTTGTCTTGCTTCACCGGACTCTGTTTTTGATTCACACAAAGCATATTATTATTTTTTGGCCATGTCATCGCTATTATCCTATTTTCGCAACATCTCAAATTTCATCGACCAAGAAAGTATCTGTAGAACCAATGTTTTTTTCATGGTGCGGGTTTGGCAAGATTGGCTCTCTCGGATGCGGATGGACAGCAGCTTTTGGACTTGTCACTCAACACTGGGACTGGAATGCGCAAACGCCACCGGCGACCAGAAGAGGTTCCACAGTAGTCTATGGTGAGATTCCAATGGATGATCTTAAATGAAAAGAATCAATAAACATCTTATCAGCAGAAGTACAGACTGAATTTGATTCAATTAAACGTTCAATTCCAAATAATTATTTTATTGGTATGTTATAAACTAAATGAAGCGTGTTGTTCCATCAACAAGCGTCCGTTCGAAATACCTCAAGTCTCTTCCGATAGGAAAAGTCAATAAAGATCCACGCAATAATCACATTTACAAAGTTGATGAAAAGAAGATTAATTCAACACTGTCGAAGGTAGGTGTTCCTTACTTCGGGTCAGCAGACGAAGCAATTGTATATCAAGCCACTTACTCAAAATCGAAAACCCAATTCGAATGAATGTCAATTATTTTGAAGGGAAGAATCAAAGAATTGGAACAAACCATCAGCAATTTGTGATCGAAATCGTGGGAGGACTCCATAGATACTCTTGCTGTGAAGAAGACAAACTCCACTTTCGAGGAAATAATGAGTTTAACTGCGAGCGAGTATTATAATCGAGATCGTGGACTGGTTGCGATTGATTACACGACTTGCATTGTCCTTTATACAAAGAAGCGTGATGGCATTGATCCGAAAGCAAGCATCGAACAGCAGCGATCTGATTCTGGAGTGATCCGAAAACCTGTGATGAAATCACTAGAAATCAGTCCGCAATTCAAAAGAGACTCCTGAAGCATTTGAAGGCTGATGCTGCAGATAAGAGAGTCGTTGCGTTTGATGTCAAAAGGGACCCTGGCATAAAACGCCATTGATCGTCATCCGAGTCTACAGCATTTGGTTGAAGTTGAAAAAAGTTGGTCAAAAATCCTTCAATATGATCTGACTGATTCCCAAATGCCAACAGTTGCACTTTTACTTTTCTGTCAGTATTCATAGGATGCCATTTCAAGTCCTGAGTGTTGTCTGGTATTTGATGTGAAGGCTGTGCTCTTGGAAGCAGTCATCAGTTTGCTTACATGTGGTTGTTGGAATATTTCCTGCAGTTGACAAAATTGGGCAAACTTTCCGAGCAATATCTTTCTTGAACAGCACAACTCCCTCATCAACAATCAATACTGCGTTTTCATTAGTGCCATCTAAACTGATAGGGTAAGCAATCTGCTGATAACAGTTCTCACTCTCAGTGTTCAAGACTGTTGCCGTAGATTGGATTTGCAGTGTTTCTCCATAGTGGACAATTACAGTGATTTGTTACAGAATGCACAATCAGTTTCAGCATAGGGGCATTCATTCAAATGGTTTGGCATATTCCACCTAATCTTTTGACTTTACAATGGTTGTTAGAACAGCTTCCTATAAATGGCTCTAATTTCTAGTAGTCTGTTGTTGAAAAGTGTATGGGTTTGACATACTGGATAAGCTCTAGTGTTCTGTTTAAAAAATTCAAACAAAGAAAATGTGTGCTCTGGAGCATTGAATGATAGGTAGGTTGGACTTTCATAACAGATACAGCATGTCAAGTCAGATTGCTTTACTTCAAATGAATAGCTTATTATTTGTTCCATCTTTTTGTTTGTAATTAAACAATAAAATAGATTTTTCATATAAACTGATTAATGTTTTTGACCCATTTCATTATTTTCCTTCCATGATATCAATCTCAGATTCCAGTACATGAATGTTTTTGACAATCTTCACAGTGTTGCCATTCATAGGTTTTTAACCAAAGCGTGTAATCAGTGACAAATTGCTTTTTCACATTCCATTCCTCAGGCAATTTTTTGGGCCTGTAGTTACCAATACCAGGTTAACATTCAACATCATTGCCATCTTCAACTACAACAGTGTCAGTTTTCAATTGTACAATTCTACATTGCTAATTAATGTAATAACATGTTGCTGTTGTTAATAACCTGCCAGTAGATAAGAATAGTGTTCATGTGCTTTAGTGTCTTTGTCTTTGTTGAGATTTTGAACAGGTTGGTACTCATCTCTGAATAGACAGTGTTTTTTTTGTTTGAAAAGAATGCCCAAACAGCATCATTTATACTCATTGTGAAAAAATCCTTCTGTGTTTCTGTTGAAAGCTTGTTTAAGCAGCCAATCAAACGAATCATCATCAATTTTGATGAATTGCCACATTTGCTGTAGAGTCAACAAACGGACTGAAATAGTCAGCTTTTAATGTTCTCATACATTATGTTGTATTTAATTCCAAATTGATGGCAGTACGTTAAAACAGGAAGACTGTACCATTCATTGCCTCATAACAGAAACGTATTTTCAGTAAGTACATAAAAGAATCCAGGACACAGTTTTCCTGAGAATGGATTGATTTCATCAAAAATATTGAACAACTAAGGAGAAGTATTCTTTGTACTCAAACATGCTGTATGGCATTTTTGAATATCATAACTCTTTAAATCTGCACCTGAATGTGGTTCATAAAATGTATCCACAATGACTCATTTCTTGTAGTTGAAAAATTGTTCTTGTTTCTTTGTTGAATGTGCTCTCAATTTTATCATCTGCTTTGTAAATACTAAATGCTTTTTATGTTAATGTAATCAAGTTTTGATTTTTGAAGGGAACCACCAGATCAGGACATAATTGTTTTGCCTTTTTGTAGTCTTTATAAGATTCAATAGTTACATTATTCTTGTATTCTATTCAAATAATCTTACCATTGTTGTTTCTGGTCTTGTACACTCTATTGTCATTCTCTGCTAAATAAACAATCAGTTCTTTCAAGTCACTTCCAACAGTATAAACAACATTTACATTCTCAAGTTCTTGTAGCTTGTCAAAAGGAACATTAAGCAACATAGTTAAAAGGTTATCAAATTGATCTTCAAAGATCTTCATCAAGTATTGGCTGTGTTGATTGGCACAAATGTAGACCAAAGCAGGATAATGATGATTTCTGTTTTTTGGAACATAAAGGCCAAAAACATGACAGTTCAAATCAAGCATATACATGCTGATTTGATAAAACCTACAGAATTTTTCAACTTGGAAAGTAGAAACACCTAGAATATGTCTTTCAGCTTTCTCCAGATATTGATTTAATATGCTTCAAATAAGCTTTCAATAAATATGGATACATGCACATATTTTGTTCTGATTGATAACTGCTCCATACATTCTTGGGTCTATAATGTTTACTTGTACTGCTGGAACTGGGGTGATTTCATTTCAATTTTTGATACTGTGGTTTTATGAGGTTGATGATTGCAATATTCTTGAGTGATTGCGTTAATCCTATCCTCCACAACATTTTCTGGTAAATCACGCAAAATGTACACTTGTCAGTCAATAAATGGATGACCATTGTCATAAATGAGTTCAGTAAATTACTGTGAATATTGCATTCAACCCAACGCAAAAAGATTTTTAAATCCATAGTCATCATCATAATGTTGCATTCTGTCAGCAGGTTCACCTCTTTCTTGATCAGTACGTTTGTGCTTGAGCACATTGTTGACAATTTCCATGCCACTTTTTGAATTCCTTTCAGGACGCCTGGTGTGCTTTTGATGAAACTGTTCTGAGGTGTTAGTAACCAATCACCACAAATTGTAGCTTTATTTTTATGAATCAGTCCAGCAATTGCTAATTGTAGCAATTTGTGTCTTTTCTCTGATCATGGAAGCAAATTTTGTTGGTCAAGTGAGTTTTACTAAACCTAAACAAACTTGGTTGCTGTTAAGGCAAACTTGTTTGGCTCAAAGAGAACAACACTTTTATAGAACTTACACACTTTATTGGGAGAAAATATATATGTATAATGTTTGAAACGAAAATGTTTGTTTTTTTTGAAATAAATTTTTGGTTTCAAGTTGTTTCAGTTTCATCCTCCTAGTTTTGTCTACAACGGTGGAAATTTGGATGAGGCACTTTTTCTCTGGGGAAATTTTGTGTGGAAATATGCTGTTCTAGAAAACCTCATTGGAAGATTTAATCTTCAACAAATTGGACAATTGATTGAACTTATTTGTTCCATTTTCTTACAAGTTTGAGCAAAGTTTTTATTGAATCAAGCAAATGTCAAAAGCTAAAAGTCCTATGCAAAATAAACAAACATCACTGATCCTACTAATCTTCTTAACTCCATGGCAACACCATCACCACATCACACCAATTCGAAAAATTGCTGATTGGGTAGATGAAACAAGCATCATTTACACGATCCAAACAAATCATCAAATCTTCATTCGCATAGCCCTGAGTAATGTTGATCGTATCAGACTTAAGGAGGAAGCAAGAACCTAAAATATAATTGTTAAGATTGACTAATTGAAACAAATAATGCTGAATTCATGAAACCTTCACTCCAAAGTAACGGCAAAAGCTCCCAATGTTTGCTTTCCAGAGAGCCTTCACTTGCTCACATGTAATTGTCACTGATCTTTCACATTTTCTTACCTTTCTTCTGTCATTTTCGAGGTGCAACTACAATCATTGAACAACTTCGACTTTGTCCATGTGAGTATCTAACCAGGCATCAAGCTCTGCTTCATTGCTGAAGTCATGGAGTTTAGCAGGGATACCAGGAATTGGATTATCAGAAGTCCACATGGTAGGAAGGAGAATGGCAGGAAACGAGGCTTTGAAGATTTTGACAAGAAAGGCTTCAGCTTCAAGTGTCGTTTAGAGTTTGTTTGTGAACCCATCAAATATACTTCAGCATTGAACCATGAGAGTAAACTGTGCTCACCAATTCCATGAAAAGGGTTTTCCGTCCCACACTTGACCAACAGCATCAGCAGCGAGGACAGGGAAACGCCGTCTGGCAGAAAACATGTGGCATCCACTGTTGTCCTCATCACTCAGAGTGAACTTGAAAGGACATGCCGTTTCACGTGCTGTAATATTGCCAAGCTCCCCTAGAAACCATGCTTCAAACTTTTGGTCTTCTTCAGCTGAATATTCTTCATGGACATCCTCAGGATTCTGAATTGCAAGGCTATGGCCAGCAGCAGCAGCTCAAATAAGCTTCTTGAGAAATGTGTGACAAGCTCTGGAAATGGTTTGCTTGTTTCGAAAACATGGTTGGAGTACCAATTGTCAGAATCAGCATTCAATTTGCAACAGGATCAACTTTCTTCTTATTGGTTGTCTACCAATAAAACACTAGTTAGCATTCCAAATCCACATAATAGGTGCATTAAATCTAACCTGTTCAAGACACACCATTACAAAAGAAGGAGATTTTTGTTAGAATTCAAAATATGAATCAAGTACAAACATACCTTCAGATTGTTCTGGCACACCATTCAAGTTGTTTGAAAATGATAAAGGGAATTGAGGTTTAGTTTTAAATTTAAATTGTTAGAATGCAAAGATGGGGAAGTGTACGCACTTGCTTTTGGGTTGTAGTGTACCCAAGGCAGCGAGTCCATCGCTGCTTATTCCAGTAAGAATTGAGTGTATTCTGATTAAAAATTCCAAAGAGACATTCTAATTTCATTTGAATATTGTCAATTGTGACTGCAAATCTGGGGCACTTTGACCCATGCTTCGTCGGAGAGGCTAGTTTTGGCGGACTCTTGCGGCTGAATTTGGCAAACGGTGGACAAAAAAAGTTCAAGCGGCCATACTCGTCAACTCAAGCATTGGAATCTTTAGGTCCGAGAGACGCGTCAAACCGAACAAGTGGTTTCTAAAAAAATGCATAAAGATTTAAAAAAACCAAAACAACAAGAACTGACCAATTTTGAAAAGAAAAAAGGAAAGGGAAACAAAGAGTTAGCCAGCTTATATAAGTTTTCGAAGAGCATCGCAGCATCCCTGGGTGCGCGCGACTGAAGGGGACCGAGCTCGTTCTTCTGCGGAGGTCCAGTGGCGAATATGAGACAACACAGGGCAGCAGCGAGGAGAAGAAGCAGCGAGTGCTTGGATGGCGTCTTCATTTTTGTCAGTTTTTTTTTTGGTTTCGTCCGAAAGCTGGTGTATTTTTTCTACTGAGGATGGAAAGTCGCAGTGAGAGGGAGTAAAAGTGAAAAACAATGGTTACACATTACACCGTGAGGTGCGAATGGGCTGGTGATTGGGGGTCACGAAAAATCATTAATGACGTTGAGTATCGTTTGAGCCACACACAACCCGGTAGTGTGGTTCCTCCTGAAGTGAACCACCATCAAAAGTGATTCATTGCAGTAGCTAAAAAGCACGAAGTAGTGACTCCTTTGTTCCCCATCTTTTTGTTCCACTTTTCCGTGCGAGAAAACAAGCATTCACTCGCCAACCTCATACCATGTAGCAAAAGCGGAGTGCGAATAGGGTCGGTGACGAGCTTGAAGCGACTTCCAATTCTCGCAAGTTCCCTGGCAGATTCCTGACGAATTCCCATACCGTCGGCAAACGCAGGGAAATAGATCAAGCGAAGGAGAACATAAAATGCCGATTCATTGTATCTTTCAAATCCTATTTGCTCATTCTCCACTTCGTTATGTTTAAATGTGTTTCCAATTTTCCAACCTGGATCGTACTCAAGACGATGTACGCGAGGATGCAGATAATGAAATGGGAATGAATTGCTGGTCAATGCAGTGAAAATCCAATATGTGAGTGTTGGTGAGTGGAAGGGTAGTTCTCTATCAATCTTCCCCTCATAGCTACCCTTTCCATCCATTGTCAATCCACCTCTGTCCACGACTCCTGCAATAAATGATTCGACTCCTACAAAGGTCACGCCGAAGCGTCAAACCATAAGCCTTGTATAAATCAGGTTCTAACCTCTCTTAGTTTCCTTGGCTTCGTGGTCAGAACCTTCCATAAATTATGCGGTGTAAAGGCACGATACCGGCGTGAACACACTTTCTATCTCGTTACTTTTATTGCCCTGTAATTGCATGATGTTGCAGTGCATAGTTTAGAGAGGTTACACCTGGGCGTTGCACGACATAAACGCTTTTGTCAACCTCTCACAATGGTGCGCAGCCCATGTCGCCATCACCACCCCACGTCCATCATACGCGCGCATCCGATTCGCCAAGCAGCCTTTCAAACAGGACGGGAACGAATCAATGGTGTCGGAATGTTGCCATGATGGACGGATCTGCAGTCGGGGGTCTGAGGGATTGGCAGTTCCGGGGATGCCGTCCAGCACGCCTCCGCACTGAATTCAGAAACTATTCATGCCCATGAAATAGCGCGAATGGGAACATGAGGATTCTGGAAACCTCGGGATCACGATCGTCATCGCATTCATATCCCTCGAACCAAAGAGTGGCTAAAACGGAACCTCGCAATAGGTCAACATCCCTAAGACGAGAAACACCTACTGCAAGGGAAAGACGTGCAAGAAGCACACCCCTCACAAGGTTACCCAGTACAAGGCTGGCAAAGCCTCCCTCTTTGCTCAGGGTGCGTTTGAAGAAATTTGAACGAGTTTCGAAACTCGTCATTCAGTCTTGAGGAGATGCAAATGTACGGAGTATTGCAGAAAGAGGTCTCAACGAATGATGTTGCTGCGGGTTTGGATATGACAGCGCGGATGGGGAGACTGACAGCAATGTGGAACTGGAGGTCGAGAAGACTGAATCGAAAATTTGAACTCTCCTTATCTTGCAGGTAAGAGACGTTACGACCGTAAGCAGTCTGGATACGGAGGTCAGACCAAGCCCATCTTCCACAAGAAGGCCAAGACCACCAAGAAGATTGTTTTGCGTCTCGAGTGTACTGTGTGCAAGTACAAGATGCAGCTGCCCCTGAAGCGTTGCAAGCACTTTGAGCTCGGTGGTGACAAGAAGACCAAGGGTGAGTTTTGATCGACCGGCATCACGGGGTTACTCAAATTGCAAACAGGTGCTGCTCTTCAGTTCTAAGTTTGACTGCTATACATTCGATGACTTTGGTGTATTCAAGAGAGCGTTGTGGTGCGGTTGTATGGAATTGGGTGGACGGAATGTTACCTCCATTTTGTTGCAAAGATGTGGAAGCTCCGAAATACACTTTCATATTGTGACTTTTCTGGTTACTTCGAGCCTTTACCTCTACTCTACGCTGGCACTTCTCTTGAAAAAAATTCCAAATACATGGACCCAGGGGGGAACTGTCGAGTCCAGTATACAACGCAACGTTCACTCCCTCTAACCACCTAGAGCATTATATCATGGCGCAAATCGATGGCTTCAGAGAGGCTTGGTGTCCAGCGGTTCGAGAACAAGGGCATCAAGCTTGTAGCCTTGACGCTCACTGTCCCTGGCAAGACCCACTTTGAGAAGCACTAACGCTGACTTGAAAGAGAGGAAGTACTTCCAAGGTCACTGCAGAGTTTTTTGGTTGTCGCGACTCGATATGGTAAACGTTGGAACTACGTTCAGGCCTCATTTGAGTACACGACCTTCGGGCTGGTCTGCGTCGGAAATAAACCTGTCAAGTCTGGCCGGTGCGTTATTTATCCACAATCTCACGCACACCGCAGTCCATCCAACGGCATCCTCCTTGGCGAGACAAAAACCTCCCTAGTACCGGTCTTGACATTGCACGCGCAACATCTGTCAGAGTTCGGGCACAGTCAAGTCTGCCGAGCATGAGATTGCCGTGTTCCTCGGTTTGTTGCCCAAAACAACCACACTGCTGAAGGCTAGATTTAAGAGTGAATGTCCCATAGCTGTGGATCATTTTTGGATGACCACGGTGTGCACTGTTAGCCTTTGAAGTAAAATCGATTTTCTGCGCACTTCTCCAGGATATTGAATGAGGCATTAAGCTTGGGGTGGGTTAAAGTATTGTACTCCGTGAAAAAGGAGTCCTTCAGTCCATGATCGATTCACTCACTGTCTAAAACTTCAAATGAGACTGAATTCAATCCACTTTGGATTGATGACATGACCATAAAGACTTGCTGGGATGGATGTGCGAATTGGCAGTTGTGAGCACGGTTTTCATCCATGCTAACTTATCGCAGCCAGCTGTAATAAATCAGCGAGAAGACTGAGTCATTGGTAAGGAGGCTGGAGAGGAGGATCAAAAAAAACAACAGCAGCCTTTAACGCATAGATAAAAGTAGGTCAACATGCCCATAGGCGCGTGCTCCAAAAATTGGTAAAATAGAATGTTCAACCTAAAATTGACTAAGCCTCCAGAACATATGAAGGCAGTGGAGATGAGGGGAACGCTGAGTAGTTGCGTCGCGGTCGCTTTTGATTACTTACTTTTAACCTTGGCTTGTTTGAGAGTCACCTGGGCCCCGGGATTTGTAAATGCAATGAGTGTAATTACCATGCATGCTTGTGAAGCTGATGGCCTCCGCAAGAACGCCCAGAGCGGTGGATGTCTACTCCACTAATTTCCCAGTTGTCAATGCCCTAGACCCCCTCCTTGTTATATGTACTCTTACTTGGCTGGTTAAACGCTCTCATTATGACGGCAATTGAATCTGCATTCAATTTGCATCTTAAGTGGCCGGTTGGCGTCGCTGCTTCGGTTGTTGAACATGGGAGTTGACCAGAAAAGCCGCGGATCGTCACATGTTTGAGAAGAGTCTCCACGATCTAATACGCGGAATACGCGCGAATGC